>VWYK01028973.1:27029-40604 GCA_013399775.1 Semnornis frantzii | reverse complement strand
AGCCTCCAAAGTTCTGTGATTCTCCAAGGTCTCAGGGCACTTTGCACATGCCAGATCTGAGGAATAAAGGAGTGCTTTAGCATGAAAGCAGCTCAGGCACTGCTGGGAGCACAGTGAGGCCTGATGTCCTCTTGCCCTTTCCCATCTGTAGGACACCTGTTGTGGATGTGAAGATGGAAGTGGCACCGTGGGGCTCTGTAGAGCAGGCTGTTGTTAGGAAGTGCCCATGGGGGTTTTAGAGCTGCAGGTTTGTTCCCAGCTTTCATTTTGTGTCTTCTGCCAGGGCTCAACATCTGGCTGAGATCCTGACATCCAGAGGCTTTCCAGCTGAGTGCATTTCAGGTAAAGCTGTTCCAGACTCTGTTCAAATTGTGCATAAATGGTGACCTAAACAAGATTAATCTTGAATCATGGTTTGCATGGCCTCTGCTGAGGTAACTGAGAACAGCATTTGAGTCTCTGTGGGTCTTTAGGGCCTGGGGATTCATTTTTACATTGATGAACTTCCCTGCTTCCAGATTTGAGTCCTCTTTATGCTTCCAGGCAACATGAATCAGAACCAACGACTTGATGCTATGGCTAAACTGAAGCAGTTCCAGTGCAGAGTTCTGATTTCCACAGACTTGGTGAGTCAGGCTTTCAGCTGGTGCCACGAGGACAGGCTGAGGGAGCTAGAGAAGAGAAGGCTCCAGGGAGGCCTAACAGCAGCCTTCCAGTACCTGCAAGAAGGCTGCAAAGGCAGGACAGGATGAGGGGCAATGGTTTGAGATTGGAGAAGAGGCTTAGAGTGGATGTGAGGAACAAATTCTGCACCATGAATGTAGGGGAATGCTGGAACACATTGCTCAGGGAGGTAGTTGAGGCCCCATCCCTGGAGATACTCAAGGTCAGGCTTGATGAGGCTTTGAGCAACCTGATTTGGTGGAGGATCCTTGGGGATGAATCCTGTAGGAGGGGCAGGCAGTGACAGGATGAGGGACAATGCTTTGAAATGGGAGCAGAGCAGGTTTGGATTGCATGTGAGGAACAAGTTGTGCAGGGAGGTAGTTAAGGCCTCCCCCCTGGAGATCTTCAAGGTGAGGCTGGGCAAGGCTGTGAGCAACCTGCTGCAGTGGAGATGTCCCTGCTGAGCGCAGGAGGGTTGGACTGGCTGCCCTTTGGCTGTCCCTTCCAACCCATTCTGTGTTGTATTTGAAGGTTTATTCACCCACTCAGTTTTCTGCCCCTTCTCTCTCTCTCTCTCCTCAAGACCTCTCGTGGCATTGATGCTGAGAAGGTGAATTTGGTGATCAACTTGGATGTGCCTCTGGACTGGGAGACCTACATGCACCGCGTCGGCAGGGCTGGGCGCTTCGGTAGGGGCTGTGCTGGGGGCTCTGGAGCTGCACCCTGCCTGCTCCTGGTGGGTAACCAGACTTCTGTGTGTGTCACAGGAACCTTAGGGCTCTCTGTGACGTTCTGCTGCCGTGGAGAGGAGGAAAACATGATGATGAAGATTGCTCAGAAGTGTAACCTTCAGCTTCTCCCCCTGCCAGGTATGTCCTGTCCTGGCAGTGCAGCTGCCTGTGGTGGCTTCTGTTCTTCAGAGCTGCAGACAGGGCCCCAGGGAGCTGATGTGATTTTCTGTGCTGGAGTTGCTTTGGTTTTGGTGCAGCTTCTTCATACTCTGTGCTAAGGACTGCTTCTGTAACTGCTGCAGTTGTAGGCAGTGATAGAAAATAATCTGAGTGCATGGCTGTGGATAGCAGAGGAGCTCTGGATCCAGCTGGTGCTTCAGCACCCACAGAACCCCTTACATGTCCCAGACTCCAGTGCAGAGCCTTTCTCAGGCTGTGAGATGCAGTAGGGGAAGGAAGAAGATTTGCTGCCCTTGTGTTGCCAGAAGCTGCTCTGCTGGCAATGTAGCATTTCTCTTCTTGCAATGGTTCCTTTTTTCAGCTGTTTAATGAGGGTAGAAACAGGTGACAGTGGAAACTGGAGAAGGAGCAGTGCTGTTTGTCTTCATCAGCTTTTTGCTCTCTTCCCTGAAGAAAATGTTTTGGCCTGGTGATCTTTCAGCACTTGAAGGGGTCAAGCTGCAGCTCTAACTGGAATTGCCTCACATCTTTGCTGCAGTTGTGCAAAGCTTCACTTTGATGCTTGTTTGAGTTCTAGAGGGGAGGATGCCCTGAGCTGAGTGCCTGCTGTGTTTCCCCTCTGTGCAGAGCCCATCCCTCCTGGACTGATGGATCACCTGGAAGGTGGGGAGGTGGAAGTCAAACCTCTTACACAAGTGTGTGCTTCAGGGACTTCTGACACTCTGTGCCTTGGACCAGAGGAGCCACTACTGCAGAAGGGCTCTTCAGAGACACCTCAGCCTCATTCTGATCCTCCAGCTGGTAACTGGAAGCCTGAAAAGCCTCTGAAGCACAAACAGAATAAAAAGTGCACAAATCCTGCAAGGAGAGAAGAAAGGAGTGGGAAGGCTCAGACCTGCAGCCGTGCCATGGAGCAGAGGAGCCAGGTCAGATCTGTCTCCAGAGCAGATGGACCCCAGAATGCTCAGGCTGCAGATGAGGAGACCTTAAAAAAGAACCTGCCTAGAATCCCATGCTTGTCATCTTTCAAAGCCCAGCCAAGCAGTGCCTGGAGCTTCTCAGGCTTTGTTGAGGACTATGAGTATTTCATCAGAGAAGGGCTGGAGAGAGAGGTTGAAATTGTCAGAAGCTACTCAGGCCCAGGAGAGCTCCCCAGAAATGGTGATGTGGGCTGGCAGGAGGAGTGCAGCACAGAGGTGGTGGTGAATGGTGCTGTGTCTGGTGACAGTGACAGCTTGGACAGTTCCAGAACATCCTCCAGCAGCAGGGAGAACTCCTACTCTGAGGCCCTTTCAGACACAGGGGAGAGGAATGCTGCTCCCACAGCACCAAGGCCTCAGGCAGGCTTCCATCCTGCAGCAGAGAAGCCTCAGGAGCCATCACAAGCCCCAAAGCAAAATCAAGGGAAGAAGAAAGCTGTGAGACAAAATGGCAAAGCAAAGAAAAACCATTCCCACCACTGCCAGCAGCCCCCCAGGCCCTCCACCAGACAAAGGGAGGACAGCTGCTGCTGCAACTCCTGGGGTGGTGGTGGCCCCTGTGAGGGTTGGAGCTATGAAAGCTACTGGAAGTCTTACTGCCAGGCATGGCAAAGCTACTGTGCTGCAGTGGCTCACTACAGGAGGAGCTACAGACAGCTCAGCTGGCTGAATGCCTGCCACTTCAACAAGGTCTACCTTCAGGAGCTGCTCCAGAGTGGTGATTGATGCACTGACACTGAGGCTTTGCCTGGTTGGCACAAGGGCTGTGCAACCAAACTGCCAGTCCACAAGCACCCTGCCAGAGAGGTGTTGGGCAGGCCTGAAGGCAAATGGCTTTTTCCTGTCTCTGCATCAGTGTTCTCCATGCATTCCAGAGGTGGTGTTACAAGTGGCTGTTAATAAAAGGCAGTGAAAGGCCACAGGGTGCTCACTTGCAGTGCTTCCAATCCAGAGTGAGGCAGAGCAAAGGCAGACACTTAATGTAAGGAGAGAGAGGAGTTTTATGTCCTTGATTGGTCCATTTTGGGACTTTGGGGTGAAGATGAAGTCACCCCAGGAGCCAGTCTGGAGTTGGAGCTCACTCCCCAACTCTAAACACCAGGCACTGGTGAGACACCAGAGTGAATCCTGCATCTCAAGGCCTCTATTGCTAATTGAAATGCAGCTGATTAACATCCCATCAACAACACTTCTCTAGCTGGGTGTGTGGCAGGCTGTGCAGTGGAAGGATGCTGTAATTATGAGAACAGGAAGCACTCACTGGCCTGTCCCTCTGGGTGCAGCAGGATCAGACCTGCCACACTTACAGGCAAGGTTTAATTAGAAATTGCTGCTGAAACTAATTGGTGGTTTCCTGTTTGGCTCTCACTGGAGCTGTCCTGAAGCAGGTAAAGGTGAGAGTCCTGACTGGCCCTAGGATGGTGCAGTGCCCCTAGCTCTGAGAGATGAGTTTCTTCATCAGGGTGTCTCAGAGCTCCCCTGAGCAGGCACAATCTGCTGGTCTCTGGTTGGGATTTTTCTCTCCTGACCTTTCTGAAGCTCTGCCTGCTCTGATCTGCATTTCCAAGGTGACCTGCATCTTTAGTTTGAAGTGGTTGTTGTCAGGGATGCTTGGTGGTTCCCTCTCAGCAGCTTCCCACTTCATGGTGAGCAGTACCCATGCTTTGCCTTGGCTTCACAAATCCCTTCCTGCCACATTCCCCTCTGCAAGCCCTCTGGTGTCCCTGGCAGCACTTCCACCTGCCTGGGGAGTGGTGGCTGCAAACAGAAAGGCAGGGCTGGAAGGGCCTCCAGAGATTGAGTGCAACCCCTGTGCCAAAGCAGGGCCACTCAGGAACACATCCCAGGTGGGTTTGGGAAGTCTCCAGAGAAGGAGGCTCCACAGCCTCTCTGGGCAGCCTGCTGCAGGCCTCCCTCACCACACACAAGTGCCTCCTTGTGCAGAGCTTGCAGCTTGTGCCCATTGTTGTTTGTGTCACAGGGCACCGTGGCAAAGAGCCTGGCACCTTCACCTTGCCACCCACCCCTCAGGTTGTTAGAGGTGTTGATGAAGTCCTCTCAGCCTTCTGCAGCCCCCCAGGGCTCTGTCTTCTCTCCCCACTCTGCACCGAGTTGTGGGGCAGATTGAGCTCATGAGAGAGAAATGGAGCACAGGGATGCTGCCCTGGCTTGGTGTCCCCACAGCTGGGGCAGTGCTGGCCTCTGGGTGTCAGCCTCTGCTGCAGGAGAGAGGTTGGCTGCCAGCTGTGGCCTTTGGGTGTCAGCCTCTGCTGCAGGAGGGAGGTTGGCTGCCAGCTGTGGCCTCTGAGTGTCAGCCTCTGCTCCAGGAGGGAGGTTGGCTGCCAGCTGTGGCCTCTGCTCCAGGAGAGGAGTGTGGCTGGGCCACTCTACTCACTTCAGCAATCTCAGTTTGTTCTTCAAGCACTTTGAAAAGCTTAAAGTGCCTCCAAGTGACACTTTCTGCTGTGGTTCAGATGAGCTCAGCTCTGTTCTGTGGGGACAGGAGGAGACCTGTCTGCAAGGCTTGGGCCTAAAGGGGGTTGCCAAGCTGAGATTTGCAAGACAGACCTGAGGTGTGCTCTCCAGCTCATGGGCTCCTCAGCAGCAGGAGCTTTTCTGTAGTTGTTTTGTTCCTGCCCCACTCCATTTGTGTCCCAGATCACCCCAGTTTGACCTGTGTGGCTTGCAAAGGGGCTGACAAGCTGAGCTTTGTTTCCAAGGTGGTTTTGTTGCAGCTCTTAGCTTTCAAAAGGAGGCTGCTGTAGAAGATGCACTTGGGGAGGTGCATTAGTGGGAGGTGTCCCTGCCCATGGCAGGGGACTGGAACTGGATGATCTCTAAGGCCCCTTCCAGCCCAAACCATTCTGATGAGTCTTCTCTTGTAGCATCTCTGACATTGGACATCTCTGCTGCCAGGCCAGGCTGAGGGAGCTGGGGTTGTGCAGCCTGGAGAAGAGAAGGCTCCAGGGAGGCCTTAGAGCAGCCTGCCAGTGGCTGCAAGAAGGCTGCAGAGGAGCTGTTTGCAAAGGCCTGCAGGGACAGGATGAGGGACAATGCTTTGAAATGAGAGCAGAGCAGGTTTGGATTGCATGTGAGGAACAAGCTGTGCACCAGGAGGGTGCTGGAACTCTGTAGCAGGTTGCCCAGGGAGGTAGTTGGAGGCCTGACCCCTGGAGATCTTCAAGGTGAGGCTGGGCAAGGCTGTGAGCAACCTGCTGCAGTGGAGATGTCCCTGCTGAGAGCAGGAGGCTTGGACTGGATGAGCTTTGGAGGTCACTTCCAACCCATTCTGTGATTCTATTTAAATGCACCTTGAGTGGCTTAGGCCAACCCCCAAAATCCTCCTAAAAAGAACCTCCCAGAAGGTTGTTTGAGAAGAAATTTCCAGCACCCCCTTGGCATTTGTGGCACATACTCTGTTTAATCCAGGTTGGATACATCAGGTACAGCAGTGGCACAAGACTCAATACTGTAAATGGTATTACAAGTTTCAACATATGCACTACAATTCCAAAAGAAGACAACAGGAAACTTGGTTCTCCTAGAAAGTTGTTCTCCAAGGAAGCTACCTGCAGTTGTGTACAGTACCTCTTGTATCTGCCCTCTGATGTTGGTAAGCAAAGCCCACTGAGGGTATGAGCATGGAAAAGAATCAGAGAGCCTCTCAGCATAGAACCTCTGAAGAAAACTCCTTGCTTCGGGACCCCTCACTGCTTTGTGACCACCACACACCTGCTACAGGAGACTCCTTGGGCTGAGGGAGCTCCCAGTGGTCACTGGGATGGGGGTTGGGTGGTCACCTTCTCCCCCCACAGCTGTGTGAGGCCTGAGATTGGCTCCCAAGTGACAGAGCCTGGGCTGAGACCTGAACCCAGGCTGTGCACCAGCTCTCTGCCCCCTGGGCTTTTGGCTGCTGCCCCCTGGCTCTGCCTGGCACAGGTTGTGCACTCCGAGCAGGAGTAGCACAACTTCCTCTGGAGTGCTTTCTCCAGACCTCCCTGTGGGCTCCTAGCAGGGGTCAGGAATTGAGCTTTGCTTCTGGAAAGGGGAGATAGTAAATTCTGCAGGGCTTGTGAGGCAAAAGAGAGGTGAAATGACTTCTCTGAGGTCACTTAGGGACACATCCAGACAACCAGGGGTAAAACACAGCTTCCTGATGCTCAGTCTCCTAGCTCTAACCAGCCTGCACACTGCCTTCTGCTTGCTCTTAAAGGTTTGGAAAGACAAAACCACTGTGAAGAGTGTTCATGGCATGGTTCAGTCTAAAACCTTGAGCTCTGAAGTCACCTACCTAGGGCAGCTGCCTGAAGTGTTGGAGGGGGAAAAAGAAAGTGATTTAAAACACAGATCAAATGAGTTCAGATGCATTTGAGTGGTGAGCTGTGGCAAAGGCCTGAAGATCTGCCAAGGGCAGCAGAGGATTCCCCTACAGCTTTAAGCCTCAGCTGGGCAGGGTGCTGGGCCAGCTCCTTTCAACACAGAAAGGTTGCACCAGCTGCTCCCTGGGGCTCTTCCAGCCTGGAATTCTGTGACTGTTCACCTAACTCAAAGCAGAATCAAGTCCTGAGTTGGAACTTGGCTGTGGAAGTGACATGGGAAAAACCCCATGGCAGGATCCAAGGGCTGCTGTGCACCAGCTGTGGGATGTGGCTGAACTTGCTTGACAAGACAGGTTAGGATGCAGCAGGTTTGCAACCTCTCCACTTGGTAAAGCAAAAAGGTCTGCAGCCATTGCTCAGTCTCACCTCCATGGGCAGCCCTGAAGCTGCCTGCTCTGGAATGATGGCTGCAGCCCATGTGTGTTAGCAGCCTGCCTTGGGGGCAGCAGGCAGGCAGTGCTGCTGCCAGCTGCAGGGCAGGATTGCCCAAGCAGTGAAAGAAGGATTCCTAAGGAATGTTATTCCCCATTAAAGCCTAAACTGCTCAGGTCACTTCCCCCCACTTCACTCCTTGGCCAGAGTTATTTGACAGACAAAAAGGAGGTTTGGGGATAAGAATTTGCTGTAGGAAGTTTTCTGTTCCCCTCATGCAGCTGATGTACAGTGTGGAAAGGAGAATAATTATCTCCTGGCAGTGAGAGAGGGGAAAATGAGGAGAGAGTTAGGGCTGAGAGGAATAAATCCTTGGTGTTGAGATCAATTAGCCTGGAAGAAACTCTCCAGGGAAGCAGAGGGAGTCCTTTCCTGGGAGAATTCCAGGGAGCAGTGCAGTGAGGGAGCAGGTGGGCAGAGGGTGGGTGGCATTCTTCAGTCTGGTCCTGATGTGCCAGGATGTGCTGCCTGTGGCCTCCTCTCTCTGGGTGTCCTTAAGGTTCTGAAGGAAGAGTGGAAGCAGAACCTGGAGCTTAGAGTAGCTGGAGGTCAAAGCCTGGGTGTGGAAGGGATTTCTCATGGTTCTTTGCCAGGTGGCTGTGATTCCTTTGTTAGCAGCCTGGTGCCAGGTGAGAAGAGAGCAAATCCATTCATGGAATATGCCAAAAAGGTGTGAAATAATTTCCCCTCCTCAATAAGGCTTTGGAAAGAAAAGAAAATGCTTGGCAAAAAAAAAAAAAAAGTTGCTCCTTTGATATTTTTCATATTGCTTTAACCTCCTCCCCCTTGCTCTGTGCACAGATACTCTCTGTGGCTTGGTTTAGCTTTTCATGAGCTTCACTAGAACTGCTTAGGGGCAAAGGGAAGGCTTTGGGATGCCAGCAGAGGCTCGAGGGCTGTGGGGCTGCTCTGTGCCATCCCCTTGCAGAGAGGTGGCAGGATTAGACCCTTCCTATCTTTTGGATGCTTCTCCTCCTGACACAAAGAAATCCCTTCCCCTGTGCCTCGGGGCTGTGCTGGCTTTGTGTCCCTGGGGATGTTGGCATGGCCCTGGGGAGGGGGTGCTGGCAGGGGGGGGGCAGGGCTGGCATCCCTCAGTCCAAGTGGTGGCTCAGAAGGATTTCCAGGAGTGGGTTGGCCTCTGCCTCTGCAGTGCCTTCTGAGCTGCTGTTTGCTGATCCCAAAGAGCCTGGCAGTGGCTGCAGGGCACTTCCCATCTCGGTGCCAGCACTTCCCTGCGGGTGGGGTGCAGGGTGCTGAGCTGTGCCCCACGAGCAGGGATGTGGTGATGGACTCTCTGCTGTTCAGGCAGAGCCCAGGGCTGCTGTGAGCAGGCTGTGGCTTCGTTGGGCAATGCAGAGAGCTTCTGAAGCAGCAGATTTTCGAGTGCTGGAGGAAGCATTCCTGTGTCTGCTTCAAACCAGGCTACAAAGGGACCTAATGCCTCCATTAAAAACATTTTTAGCCTTCTTCCTCTAGGCTCAGACTTCCTCATTTTGTCTCTTTATCCTCTTAGAGTCTGTGCTGAGATTCTGACTGCGTGGGGCAGCACTTGCCTAGTTAATGGCAGAAGCAGCACACCAGGAGCTTCAGTGCAAGGAGAGCAATGATCTCTCTTCTGTGGAAGAGAGCAAAGCCCGTGGCTGCCTTGCCACTGGGAGCCCCACAGCCAGCCAGCCCACCAGGGATTGGCTTTCCTCCTTTTTGTTCTTTTATTAGGCTTTTTTCTGTCTTAAACTGTTGATTTTTGGTCTTCAAGAAGTGTTTTGATTGCTAGCAACTAACTGCACTAATGGTGCTTCAGACAAGGGCTGCCCTGATTGCTATTTACAGAGCCACAAGTGGGTGCAGAGGGATGCAAGAGGCTCCTTGTGCCATGCCACAGTGAATCAGGAAGGAGAAAGGCAGCACCAGAACCCACACTGAGTCCCTGACTGCTTTGTGCTGCTGTGTGCTGGGAGGGACACTGCAGCCTGACAGTTCTGTGCCAGTGGGAGTGAGGTGGGTGGCAAGAGTGGAGAGCAAGGCCTCTGGTCTGCAAGGGCTGAGGGTGTTTGGCTGGGGAGCAGACAAGGAGAAATAATGAAAGTACAGCAAAGATGAAAACATCCAGGGAAAAAGAACAACAATGGCAAAGTTAACTCTTGCAGGAAGCAGCAGAGTGTTTGAATCAGTTCCAGCAGGACCAGGGAGAGTTTGGGGAGCATTCCAGCACTGGAATGGGCTATAAGCTGGTGCAGCTGCTGAAGGCTTAGCCACAGCCCTGCTGTTGCTAGAGCAGAGTGTGGAGTTAATGCATTGCTCTGCTGAGCCTGCAGACTGGCAGGGCAGGAGAGCTCCCAAGCACCTGGGTCTAGCTCTGCCTGCCTCTCTCTGTGCTTGCACAGGCTGGATCATGGCAGATGGTCAAAGCACTCAGCCCAGTGAATCCACTCCAGCATGCTTTGAGGAGGGTCTCTGAGCTCTCAGGCTGGCCAAACCCCTGGTGGGAAGCAGGACACTGGAGGGGTTTGAGCTGCAAGCTGCAGGGCTTAGGAGTGTTGCTGTTCCTGGGGTCTTGCAGAGGCGTTTGGGCATGGCCACGAGAGTCAGCCAGACAGGGGTGGATGCCAAGGGGAAGGTGGGTGAGGTTCTCACTCTGGATCACACCCACTGGGAGAAGAGGACTTGAGACAGGCAGAATGGGAAAAACAAAGTGACTCCTCAGGGAGGGAAGAGCTCAGTTATGTTCCAGGACTGTGGATTTCCTTACAAGAAATCATTCCTAGGAAGGGCTCAGGAAGAGGTGCCAGGACTGGCCACAGCTCAGCTAAAGTCTGAACTCCTTGGCAGTGCCACTCAGGGTAGCTGGCTGGAAGTGCCTGGCTTTGCCCAGCCTTGGTGCAGAGCTGCAGGGACAGGACACTGCCTGCACCAAGCTCTGGCACTGCTCCTCAGGCACTCCACATCCTGTGCTGGGCTGTCTGAAGTCTGCCCCAGAATCAGTGCAACCCAGAAGCCATTGCTGAGCCAGCTGGAGCCCTGCAGCTCTGCAAAAGCCAAACACCTCCCTGGCCGTGCAAGAGATTTGGCTCTGGGTTTCCTTATTCCCAAGTATAGATCCAGACATTATTTGGATGCTATTTACAAGGGGTTGTTATGTCCTGTGCCAGCAAAGAGAAACCAAAAACCCAAACCAAACCCGTGGGCACACATGCCAGGAAGCCTGCGTGAGGCCTCTGAACGCTGCCTGCAGCTCAGCTTGGTGCTTTCTCATCCTTTGCCATTGGTGTTTGCAGTGGTTAAAAGTAAGAAAGAATCCTACCTTGATTTCTGTCCTTTTGTTTTTCCTCTTTCAAAGTACAGAACTGGCAGTCTAAGTCACACTGGTACAAGTGATAACAAAAATAGAAAGCAGGTACCCATCTTGGGACTAAAACTCTACTAAAAGCCTTTTTCTTGTTGCTGTTGTGTTGGTTTGGTTTTTTTTAAAGTTGTTTTATGTTTTTTCTTTTTTTTTTTTCCCTGTTTTTTTTTTCTTTTTTCTTTTTGTTGTTTGCTCTCCACAAATATGTTTTCCACAGACAATAATTAGCAGACATACACAGGTTGCCATTGCACTGTATTGACTCAAAAGGAGGATTACAAAATAGTCTAAAGGAAGAGAAGCCACCCAGGGTGAGATGGTCTGGGGTGTGTGTGCCTGTGCTGTGTCTTCCTGCCCTGTGCCCTGCTCTCTGTCACTCTGCTGTGCTCCTGCTCCACACTCACACACAGCCACACACACACACATGGGGTGGGGTGGAAAGAGATTTCTGTGACAAGTGGCTTCTTTGTCTAAATCTTTTCCTATAAAAGAAAAGAAAGAAGAAAAAAACAAAAAAGCCAAAGCAGTTTTGGTTGGTTTGAAGGTTCTGCTCCATGAAGACAAAAACGTTTTTTTGTTTTTTCTTTTTTTCACAAAATCCATTGGTTTGTTCTGTTTGTTTCCCCTTTTTTTTTTTTTTCAGTCATGTTTTTCCTCGTGAATAAATATTATCCATTTAAAAACCTCTACAAAGGTGCTGCGATACACAGTGTTAGATTTCCCTTCGCTTCATCCACTCTCTTCTGGCTGTGATGATTCTCTCCCCGCAGCCTCAGCCGCTGCTCCTCTCTGCCCCTCTGCCGTGGCACTCCACGCAGGGTTTTGGTTGTGTTTTTTCCCACCCCCCTCCCCTCTCCTCTAACCAGCCTCTTCCTCCCTTTTCCTAATCCTTCCTCAGTCCACAGCATGCCAGTCTGAAGACAGCTGCCTCGGTAATCTCCGTTGCTACTCGCATGACAATGTCAGGTTGGTCCATCCAGGCACGATTTGCAGCAAGAAAGGAGCATGGAGGTGTGGAGGGAGAGGGGCCTTGGTCTGCCAGCCTCCTTCTCTGCCTGAGACACCTTACAAGGCAGACACCTTCACTATGTTGCTCGTGGTGGTGGTGGAAATGTTCGTGGAGTGGCCTGGGCTGCTGGGTGGAGGAGGAGGAGGAGGAGGAGGTCTGCTCTCACCTTCTGGCGTGAGTGCCGGCGGCGTGGGGATGCTGATGATGGCTGTGGTGATCTGGGCAGCTTTGCAGTTTGGTCTCAGTCCATCATCTGATTTCATGTTGAGGCTGGAACGACTAGAAAACAAATTCACTCTTTGGCTTTTGGCTGCTGGGGGGGGGTTGGGTTTTTTTTTCAAAGCAGACAGTAGGAAGGGTGGGGATGGTTGTACTGAAGCTGCTGTGAGGACAGGCTGAGAGAGTTTGGGCTCTGCAGCCTGGAGAGGAGAAGGCTTCCAGGATCTGAAGGGGGCTACAGGAGGGCTGGGGAGAAGGGAAGGCTTCCAGGGGACCTTGGAGTAGCCTTCCAGGGTCCAAAGTGGCTACAGGAGGGTTGGGGAGGGACTATTGACAAGGTCTGGTAATGGCAGGAGGAGGAGGAATGGGTTTGGACTGTCAGAGGAGAGACTGAAACTGGATGTTAGGGAGAAGTGAGGGTGGTGAGAGCCTGGCACAGGTTGCCCAGGGAGGTGGTGGAGCACAGAAGCACCCAATGGGATCTTTGATCACATTCGGTGCTTCTGTGCTCCACAACCTCCCTGGAGGAGTTCAGCACCAGGCTGGATGAGTCCTTGAGTGACCTGTGCTAGTGGGAGGTGTCCCTGCCTATGGCAGGGGGTTGGAACTGGCTGAGCTTTGAGCTCCCTTCCAACCTAAACCATTCTCCGAATCTGGATCTGATGGCTCTGAACTAAAGGCACTGAAGGCTGCACTTCAGTGCCACTCCTCCCTCCCTCCCCATTCCTTTCAGCCCAAGATCACACTCTGCTTTCTAAAGCTTCCCCCTGGGTTAGGATGCAGCTTTCAGGACCATTCAATGTTTCCATCTCATCCTTGCATAGTCCTGCTTCAATTAAGAGGACATCTGAATGCACTCTCCTGTGCCCTGCCTCTCTCCAGAGCACAGGTAGCTCTCAGGACATCTCTCCCTTGCATTTCAAATGCCTCTCTCAACTTCCCTGTCCCTTGATCTCTCCTGTCCTTTCATCTCTCCACAGCACTTTCAAGGCTCTGGCAGCTGGGAGCATTCTTATTAGATCTGCATCAATTGCATCCTGTAATTAATTACAGAAGGCAAAATGCTAGGTTGACTTTTGTGCATCTGCAGAGCTCCAGGAGCCTGCTGCTGGCAGCCCAACCTGCTCCTTTGAAACACGGGGCCTGGCCTTTCTCAGATGCAGAGCTCCCAGCTGGGAAGCTGTTGCTGCTGTGATCTCGGAGTGAGTCAACAAGAGGAGGTTTCTTGATCACTCAAGCATCTCAGGAACACAGCAGAGCCCACTCAGCTCCCTCAGTCACCAGCTGAGAGTGGGGCAAGCTTGAGGACTGGGTGGCTCTGCCAGTGGTAACCAATGCAGCCAGGCACTTGCCTTCAGCTGCTTTTCAGTCTCTCCTTTCTTACACAGCTTGGTAAGAGAGTGAAGGAAGGAGCACTGTGGGCATTTAGAACACCTGGTTTGAACTGGCAGAGGGTAGATTTAAACTGGGTTAGGAGGAAGTTCTTTACAGTGAGGGTGGTGAGAGCCACAGGTTGAGGGGTGGTGAGACACTGGCACAGGTTGAGGGGTGGTGAGACACTGGCACAGGTTTCCCAGGGAGGTTGTGGAGCACAGAAGCACCCAACGTGATCAAAGATCACGTTGGGTGCTTC
>VWYK01028973.1:10478-26467 GCA_013399775.1 Semnornis frantzii | reverse complement strand
TCCGAGAGGAAGGGTAGTTCTGCATCGAGCTCTCCATGCAGTTCTGCTCGAACAGCTGCTCGTCTATGAACTCGTGGTTCTGGCAGCAGACAGGGGGGAAAGGGGAGGGGGGGAAAGAAACAGAGTCGTTACCCTCTGGTGGCACCAACAGCCGTGGCCCAACAGCAGCTTGTTGTGGGTGGTAGCTTTTGGTGGGTTGGTGGTGTGGCAGCCCCTGTCTGCCTGAGAGCTGCCCTGCCTTGCTGCTTGAAGATGCTCTCGGCTCTGCTCTTGCTCCCCCACCCAGCCTCTCTACCTGAAGGTGCTCTGCACTGGGCAGGTGGGGAAAAGAAATGACTCTGCCCCTCTGCTCACTGCAGCAAGAGGAGATTTGGCTCTCCCCTTGCTCCCCCACCCAGCCTCTCTACCTGAAGGTGCTCTGCACTGGGCAGGTGGGGAAAAGAAATGACTCTGCCCCTCTGCTCACTGCAGCAAGAGGAGATTTGGCTCTCCCCAGCCTCTCTGCCTGAAGATGCTCTGCATCAGGCAGGTAGGGAAAAGAAATGAATGAAACATAGAATGGGAAGGTTGGAAGGGACCCCAAAGCTCATCCAGTTCCAACCCCCTGCCATAGGCAGGGACACCTCCCACTAGCACAGGTCACTCAAGGCCTTGTCCAACCTGACTCTGCCCCTCTGCTCACTGCAGCCAAGAGGAGATTTGGCTCTCCTTTTGCTCCCCCACCCACAGAGAAGCTGCTGCAGTGACACTGGCAGGATG
This sequence comes from Semnornis frantzii, assembly GCA_013399775.1. Classification (NCBI taxonomy): domain Eukaryota; kingdom Metazoa; phylum Chordata; class Aves; order Piciformes; family Ramphastidae; genus Semnornis; species Semnornis frantzii. Next base: position 25,708 of record VWYK01028973.1, on the reverse strand, counting down.
TTGCTGCCTTGCTTAGCTCACCTGAAATGCTTTACAGATTGTGCTGGGATCTCTGCTTGGTTTTTGTCTCTGGGTCCCAACAGTGGCTTGAAAAAGTCTGCAGTGCCACATGGTTGTGAACCCCAGGAGGAGATTCGTGCTCCTTTTGCTTTGTGCCTGGGGACAGGGCTGTGTTTGGATGATCACTGGCACGAAGCTTAATTGCAGGACATTGCTGCTGTTGGGTTCCAATTATCCCTGCAAACCACGGGGGGGCTATTGGCTGAGTGGGAGGAAACGTGGCAGGGGAGAGTGGGAAGGAAATAGGGAAAGGGAAGTCAGAAAGCTGATGCTGTAGAGAGAAATGCTGAAAGAAAGAACTCTTCTGTGTGTGCATTAGCACCCAGGTGGTTCTAGTGAACATCCTGTACCCAGGCCCTGCCAGCAGCAGAGAGGATGGGAAACAAAAGCAGCCATGGTGAAGGCAGCCACCGGTTCTCATGGGAGCAACCAGCAACTCCCCCAGGACACGAGCAGCAGAGAGCCAGGAGGAGCCACGTGCACAAACTCCCAAGGACAAGACCAGGAAGGAGAAAGGAAGCAAACACTCTGCAGACATGTCACAGAGACCACAGAGAAAAACCACAGATTGAATTAAAAAGGAAATACCTTGATGGTGGAAGTTCGTACAGATAACAGGGGATCATCCACAAGATAGGACAATCCCTAGGGGACAACATGCCAACAGAAGATAGAAACACAATTCATTGTCCATTCCAGCATCCAAACTCCACTTCCCAGCACTGCACCTATTGCCTCAGCATTCCAGCTCCAGTTTAAATGGGCAATGGGACCTGCTCTTCACCAAACCGTGCCTGAATCAGACCCCTTTGCTCCTGCCTTCCTTCTCCCTTTGTTGTTTAATCCTCTCTGCTTTGACCTTTGGAGGGCCGAAGGCAAAGGAAAGCAAAGTTGCAGCTGCTGATTCACACACACTCCGAACTGGAGCTGCACTGCCCTCGGATCTGGGCTCGGCTCGCACTCAGTGAAGGTCGGAGGAAGGTTTGGGCTGCAGGGCTGGATCCGGCGTGTCAGCAGGCGTGGGGAACGCCTGCCCCGGGAGGAGCTGCTGCTGTTTGAACAAGCTCCATCTGTCGTGTGGAGATGACAAAGTGATCTCCGTGGTGGCACTTGGAGGCACTCGAGGGTCGCTTTGCCATCTGACACAGCAGGCTGCTGAGCCGCTCTCAGCCCTGCCCTCGTGTGCCGGTGCTGACCGCGGATACCAGCGCAGCAAATCATCTCCTTGCAGCATCCTTCAGCCTGCTTTGAGGAGAGGTGGATTGCCCATTCAAACCAGTTTGCCACCACACTACATTCCTCATTCCATTCCTGCAATGTGCTCACGAAATGACTCTTCAGTCTTCAGGAATTCTTTCAGTCTGACTGAGATTTCTGGGAGGAGTTGCTGAGTGCTGTGGCAGGGTCTGTGGAGTGCAGCAGAACTTCCACACGAGCTGCCTGAACTCTTTGCATCGATAATTGCAGCCCACGAGCCAAATTTGCTGCCTGATTTGGTGCAACATCGTGGTGAGGAGTTGCTAAAAAACGTGGGTGGGGATCCCACTCAGTATTGTGCAGGTTCCCCCTCTAGCTTTTACTCACAGAGTTTCACTGCTCTCTGCTGGAAACTGCAATGTTTTGAGTGTGTTCCACCACAGACTCCCTGTGAGCAGGCTGGAGGCAGCCTGGGTTTGTTGGTGTGGTGTAGGCTGGTGCCAGCCACAAACTGGGATATGCTCTGGCCACTTCCAGCACCCCCCAAGCAGCTAGTTAGTGATGGAGAGACTCAGGCAGCTCCCAGAAATGTCTCCCTGCTTTGAGCAGAGCTCAGAATTTCAAAAAGCCTCTACAGAGTCAGAGGCCTTACAAGGGCAGAGCCCGGGGACAGGGCTGCCAGCTTTGCTTTGCTTCAGCCAGTTTGCTGAAGTGTTCCAAGGAAAGGATCCCTGCCAAACGCAGGCCAGGGGAGAGCAGGTTTTGAGGCTGAAGTTCTGAAGTGAAGAGTCAGAGCGTGCAAGGTCTGCTTGTTATGTAACATCCAGAAACTGCTGGGAACCAAGGCGAGATGAGCCTCATAGATCAGCCCCCACAGTCATTGATACAGGAAGAATCAGTTCCCTGTCCTTGGCAGGGTGACCTTTAGAGCTCGTGGTGACAAAGCAGCTGCACTCAGCAGGTCACCCTAATTAACCATCTTCTTCCAGTGTATCGCTGAGCCCTGCGTGGTGGTACCCCAGCACAAGCCAAACTATGGAGGTGAAGGTGATTTGTCTGGAAGAAAGCTCTTGCAAGTCAGACATCAAAAGTACATTTGATGGTGGATGCAGATAGGAGAAGGCATGAATATTTCAAGGGGTAGCCTCTCTTCCTTCTCTCTAGGATGAATCATGGTAAAGATAATGTGTTCCTTCCCTGCACAACCTTTGCTATAAACCTGGAAGTTAAATATATGTATCAAATAAACATCTGAAATGTTCTGCAGGCAGAATCACTCCAGAATGGATAACAAAACCACTCCAAAAGTCTCACTCCCAATACTTGCCAACAGAAAAGTCATGTTAGAGAGGCAGCTTGAGCAAAATGAGCTGCTCCTGGAGGCAGAAGTGCAGTGAGAGGAGGCAATGTGCAGCCTTCAGACCCACAGAGGAGTTCATCTGCTCCCTGCCATAGGAAGGGCCAAGGATTGGTTACTTCCAGCCTACTGGCACCAGCAGCAGGTTGTAGTTTGGAGTCCTTGGCAGCACCTTCCCCCTCTCAGGGCACAGAGCTGCCAGCTCCAGGCCAATGCTGGCCCTCATTGAGGAGGCCTGAAGAACCTGGTGACTGTGCACACCTTGCTTGTGGGAAGCTCCCTGACCCAGACCTGAAAAGCTTCTTGTGTTCAACTGAACTTTGCTGAGCAGCCTGCTGCAGGCTCTGTGCTGCTGCACAGCCCTAAGCCTTTGCACAGTCATTCAGGTTTGAGAGCAGACAATGAAGTGGAAGTGCATTTAACCCAGTGCAGAAGGTTCCTGAGAGCTGTGTCAGCCCCTCTGGCGTGGCCTGGGCAGTGGCTCTGTCTAGGCACAGGCTGTGCCAGCCAGCGAGCCCTGGCAGGCCGAGGGGAAGGTGCTGGTACTTACGGTTGTTTTCTCCAGGCAGTGCAGCAGGTGGTGGTGTTGGCTTTCGATTAAGGAGGTGCCCTTAGTCAGGTGCTGCTCATCTTCGGTGGATCCCTGAACAGGCAGGAGAAAAGGGAGGGGAAGAAACCAAACCCCAAGGCAGGTGTAAACAAACACAGCTCCCAGCAGGCAGGCAGGGATGGGCACAACACTTTCAGCGTTGCCAGCTGCCAGGTTTTCTCTCATGACACTTAGGAGGTTACTTGGTTTTCCCCCACCCCCCTTAACGACCTGGTTTGTAAGCCCTGGTAGGGAGCTCGGCTCCCATCCCACCTGGGTGTGCTCCTCGCTGGCTGGCAGCAGGGGAGGAGGCCTGGGCAGTGCTGTTGACCTATGATGGCAAAGCTCAGGAAGCAGAAGGCAAAGCTCAACCTGTGCTGGTTTACTTTTCCAGCAAACATTAAGCCTTTTAAGCTTGACATGACCTTTGAATGCCAGCAGATGTGCCCTGATCTCGAGTCTCTGTTAGGAGACAAAGGCTCAAGCTGTCTCTGCCTGACCTTCAGGGCTGGGCTGCTGGAGCTTGCAGGTCTGCTTGCTGCAGCCTCCTGAGTCACAGCTGCACCCCAGAGCAGAACTGGGAGCCAGGCCTCGTGGCTTGGACTTTGCCATGCTCCTTCCAGGGACAGGACTCGTGGCTCTGTCTCTCCAAAGACATCACTCATTGGTTTTCACACTTTGCACCTGCACAAGAGGGCTTCTGCCTCGCTGCATCTGGTTGGTGGTGGTGAGGCAATAGCAGGTCCTGAGGAGTGGCTTTGGTGCAGACTGAATCACAGCAACACCCAGGCTGGCACAGCCCCTCAGGAGCACCAAGCCCAACTTAGAACTCTGCAATGTTCACCTTAAACCACAGCCCCAAGCACCACATCCAAACCACCTTAAACACAGCCAGGCTGGGGGACTCCAGCACCTCCCTGGGCAGCTCATGCCAGTCCCTGACCACTCTCTCCTAATGGCCAATCTAAGCCTCCCCAGCCTCAGCTTGAAGGTTTGTAACCCTGCTATGGCCAAGCCCCCTTTGAAAGGCAGGGAGAAGGCAGCAGCAGGCAGACTCTGGTTTATGTACTGCCTGTGAGAGTTAATACATTAAAAGGATCCTGTTCAAGCAAATGAAGAAGCATTGGGCAGCAGTGGCAAAGGGTTCACCTTCACATGAAATGTGGCAGCAGCTCCCTAGGGGAAGGAAGGTTCCCATCTCCATCAGTTTCTCATGGATTGTGACTTCGCCTCAGTAGGGAGGCTTCCTGTGATTTATATTCTAGTGACACAGGGCCCAGGAGCCTCCTGTGCACTGCTGAGCACAAGAACAGAGTCAAGCAACCCTGCTCTAAAGACCAGAGCTCACTGTCCAGCAAGGGCTGGGCAGCTGGGCACCAGCCTTCCCCTTTGCCCCTCTGTGCTCAGGCTGCTGAAATGTGGCTCACAGCTTTGTGAGCTAATTGAGAGGGCAGAGTGTGCTCAGTGCCAGCCTGTGCCATCTGGGAGGGATTGGGTGCAGCTAAGGGTATTTAGGTCAAAAACTATTACAGGGAGTGGTCCCACCCAGGAGGATATAAAGGGAGTTGGGGGGGGTGGGGGGGTGGTGGAGAGCTGCTCTGGGTAGCCTCTTTTAGAAACCCCAGCTGGAAAGAATTTTTGGGGTGCTTTTGCTGGATGGTTCTCAGCTTCTCCATCAGGTATGGGTGTGCAGAAGCTGCTTGGACTGTAGAGGTTAGGGTAAGCTACAGCTCAGAGCAGCCTCTGTGCTTCTGTTAAACTGAGGGCCTTGATCTGCTTGGAGCAGCTGAAATGGGAAATGCTTGAGTTCAGTGCATGTGCAGTGCTCAGCTCCTGCAGAATGCTGGGCATGGAGCACTCAGCAAACCAGCAACAGGCCCCTGGGGTCAGCCTGGGGGTGTGTGAGGGAATCCACTGCTCTGTGGCTCTGCTTTCTGCCCTGTGTCAGTGAGTCAGGTACTGTACATCCCTATTGCTTACCCTGCGAGCTGGGCCTCAGCCACACCTCAGAGATGGAAGTGAAAGAAGCACTTTGGGTTGTTTTGAGAGCTTTTGTGCTGTTTGAGAGGCAGGGTTGGGTTTTCTCCCTTTCTGTGCTCTCTGGTGGCAGATTTAAGATCTGTGATGTTAAGGATTTAAGATCTGTGTTGTTGAGGGTCTTCTCTTGCCTCTGCTGCTCCCCATTGTGACTGCCTGTGAGTCCATGACACCTTACTCTGGGTGTGGCTTTGAAGGGCAGTGGTTTGCATGCAGTGAAACACCACTGAGGTGTGATGCGGTCTGCCTCAGCTCCTCAGGGAGCTGCCTTCTGCCGTGGGGCTGCCTCTGGGAGTCCAAAATGGATCTGCATGGCTTGAGCCTCTGCTTAGACACAACCCAGCAGCATCTAACTGCTCTAGAGAGAGAATTGGGTGGGATGGGAGACACAGCAGAGCCTCCTGCCACAAGTGCCAAGCCATTGTCTGTTGCTCTCGAGGGGCCCAAATTCAACTATGCTTAAAGCATTGCTCTTAAGTGGCCCCACATGTCCCAGTGACTCACTGCAAATGTCTGTTCTGGAGGCCCTTTCCAGGCTGGTTCTGTGATCCTTAAGTGAGGAATCACTCTTGTCTCTGGCAGATGCCAAACCACAGCTCAGCTGGGGCATTAGCAAAGCTGCCTTGCTGCACACAGAGCTGAGAGGTGCCTGTGGGAGTGCATCTTGGGCAGGTTATGGATTTTTTGGTTGCTGTTGTTTGGAAGGATGAACATTCCCAGAAGGATTTTTAGAAGTGGCCTGGAAAAACAAAAATTATATATATAAAAAAAATCAGTTCCATTGTCCTTATTAACAATCCTCCTGGTGAGCTGCCACACAGAGCAGGACCTGTTCCAGCCCTGCTGGGGCTGTGGCTCCACTGAAGTCTGTGTTGGAATATTTCCCAGGGAGGTCTTTGCAAGCCCCCAGGCAGACACTGTGCTGCTCTAAGGCACTGGCAGGGGACAGAGCAAGAGCACGGAGTGCAAGCAGCAGATTCTTGTGAGGGTTTGCTTGAGTGGAGATCAAAAGGGGGTCTGCAAGAAAAGGCAAAGCTTCCCTACCTCTGGCAGAAGCCAGTTTGGGGGCCACTTTGGCAGCACAGCTTAGGCTCTCCCTCTGCTTTCCATCAGGAGGCCAGGCTGGGCTTACCCTGCTGGAGATGGATCAAGAGGTGGCAGTGGGAGGAGTAAAGTAGCATCAGTAACTGTGTTGTGCCAGGGGAGGTTTAGGTTGGGCATTAGGGAAAGTTTCTTTGCTGCAGGAGGGGTCAGGCATTGGAAGAGGCTGCCCAGTGAGGTGTGGCTGTGGCACTGGGGCACATGGTTAGTGACCATGGTGGGGACTGGGCTCCATCTCAGAGGCCTTCTCCAACCAAAGCAGTTCAGTTCTTCCTTTCACTCTCTCTTCAATCATCTCAGTGTTTTGAGAAGCAAAGAGTGTGTAAGCACTGAGGACCTCCTGGTGTGCAAATGGAGAGGTCTGCAGGAGCTGCTGCCCCAGGAGAGCAGAGTGGCAGCCTCACTGGAGTGCCTGGCATGGGGATAGCACTGTTGAGGAACAGGTTCCTACAGAGGCTGCAGCAATGCTACCTGCAGCACTGCAGGCAAGCAATCTGTGTCTGAGGAGCCTGGCTGGGAGGAGATGGGTTGCCTTTCGAGCTGGGATGCCAGTTCTGCAAGGACTTGGTGCCAGCTTGCCATTCAGTTTGTTCTTGGAAGGCATTCAGTGAGCTGCTGGTGGCTTGTGGGGAGGCTGAAACACTCTGGTGGCAGCTCTGAAATCCAAAATACTTCCACTCTGCCTCTTCAACTTAGTGATTCAGCCCAGAAAGAGAAAAACTAAAATAAAAGCCAGGCACTGGTGAACTGAGCTGAACTGCTTGGGTGGTCAGAGTGTCCCCCAGAGAATGGCTGCAGCACTTATCTGGGGCTAAGCAGATTCTGCTTGTGAAAAGGCACCAGACCTCCCAACCCACTGTTCCCAGGATCTACACCTCCCAGCATTTGAGCTAAAAGGGAATTTTGGAGAGCTCTACAAGGAGATTAAGGCTAAGAGGATCTGTAGGCTGCTGCCATGGGAAGAAGCTCTCTTCCCTTGAGCACTTTTGACATAAAGCTCACTAAAAATCTCTCAAAATGAGGGGGGGAAAGGCCCCAGTCTGAGTACTTTGTGTCTAGATGGCAAATGCAAAGTGCCCCCAATCCACATGTCCCTGAAGCAAGAGGCTGTGCTCTGGCTTGCAGCAGAGCTCCTTCCTGCTGCTGCTCTTGAATGAATCCTTCCTTTTGCTGTGGTCAGGCATTGATGTGAGGCTCCAGGCTGAAGGCTCTTCCCTTGAGAGGTGGGCTCAGTGTTCATCCTGGTGCTGAGGAAAGGACCAGGACTGTTCTGGCACATGTTCTGGAGCCTATGGCAGTCCTTGGGACCCATTTGTTAGTCTAACTGCAAAGCCACAGCCAGGACATGCTCTGGGACTGTTGTTTGCTGTGGGTGAGCCCAGGGGAGGCCACAAAGATGCTGCCAGGGCTGGAGCAGCTCTGCTGTGGGCACAGGCTGAGGGAGCTGGGGGAGTGCAGCCTGCAGAGGAGAAGGCTCCAGGGGCACCTCAGAGCTGCTGCCAGTGCCTGAAGGGAGCCTGCAGGAAGGCTGCAGAGGGACTTGTGCTGAGGGGGTCTGAGACAGCCCAAGGGGCAATGGTTTGGAGCTGAGGCAGAGCAGGGTCAGAGTGGAGCTGAGGAAGAAGTCGTGCAGTGTGAGGGTGGTGAGAGCCTGGCACAGGCTGCCCAGGGAGGCTGTGGCTGCCCCCTGCCTGGGGGTGTCTGTGGCCAGGCTGGATGAGTCTAGCTGAGAGGTGTCCATACCCGTGGTGAGGAGTTTGGAGTAGATGACCTCTGAGGTCCCTTCCAACCTGAGCCCTTCTGTGACTTGATGGACCCTGAGGTGACAGTGCAGGGCAGCCTGGGATCTTGTAAATCAATCAGTCCTTGGTCACAGCCCTGGAGCAGGCTGCCCAGAGAGGCTGTGCAGGCATCCTGTGGGAACTGCCCTGGGGGATCCTGCCTTGGCAAGGCGAGGATGGACTGGATGATCTCTGGAGGTCCCTTCCAGCCTCTCACAGTGATTCTGTGACTGCTGCTGCTGAGAGTGATCAGATCCCTCATGGCCATGCAGCTGGGAACCACTTCAGGGCAGCAAAGCAACCTGGGCAGTCTTGGGCGAGGTATCCAAGTGGGCTGTGGGGCTGAGCAGTGAAGCAGTTTGGTACTGCTTTGAGTGACAGAACTGCACAGTATGCAGATAGTATTTTGGTCCCTAATATAGCAACTACAGAAGTCACTTTCCTTCGTATTTTCACAGCTCAAAACATTTGGCTGGGCTAGACAAAGCTGTCAGTCATGTTTTGTGCTCTTCAGATCAGTTTGTTCTCCTGCCACAAAATAAAAGGACACAGAAGTGTTGCCTCTGGAGTTCCAGTGGTCCTGTGTGGCTGCCCACCAAGGCTGCTCTGCAGGTCTGCTGGTAATTAATGCCTCTGCCTGGAGCTGCATGGCTCAGTTCTGCACTCAGCTGTGTGCCTGCTCCTCAAGAGCAGTTGGTACCCCAGTTGGTACTGGGGCAGGTTGCCCAGGGAGGTGCTGGAGGTGTTGAAGAAATGTGTGGCACTTGGGGACAGGCTGCAGTGGCCATGGTGGGCTTGGGCTGCTGCTTGGACTGGATGGGCTTAGAGAGCTCCTCCAGCTGGAGCAGTTGTATGAAAAACCATTCAGAGAGACTGGGACAGGCTGAGAGTTGGGCAGGGAGACACTGAATGAAGTTCAGCAGGGGCAAGGGTAGAGGCTGGCACCTGGCAAAGAGCAACCCCAGGGAGCAGTGCAGGTTGGGGACTGAGCTGCTGGAGAGCAGTGAAAGGGAGAAGGACTTGAGAGTCCTGGTGGGTGGAAGGATGCCAGGAGCCAGCAATGAGCTCTGGTGGGCAGGAAGGGCAGTGCCAGTCTGGGGTGGGTTAGAAGGGCTGTGGGGAGTAGGTGCAGAGAGGTTCTCCTGCCCCTCTGCTCTGCCCTGCTGAGGCCACATCTGGAGTCCTGTGTCCAGTTCTGGGCCCCCAGGTCAAGAGGGACACAGAACTGCTGAGAGAGTCCAGCACAGAGCCACAGAGATGCTGAAGGGAATGGAACAGCTCTGGTAGGAGCAGAGCCTGAGGGAGCTGGGGCTGGGAGCTTGGAGCAGCCTGAGAGGTGACCTCAGCAATGGGCATCAATGTGTGCAGGGTGAGTGCCAGGAGGCTGCAGCCAGGCTCTGCTGGGTGATGCCCAGTGCCAGCACAAGGGCAATGCTGGAAGCTGAGGCAGAGGAAGTTCCATGGGAACATGAGGAGGAATTTTTTGCCTNTGGGTGGGAAAAAAACCCCAAAACCCAACCCACCCCCCCTAGAACCTCCTTAGAAATGTTTTGTTTTGCTTCCTGTGCCTGCAGTGCCTTTGCAGTCAACAGAACTCTCCTTCTTCCACCTATGCTCGGGCAAGTGCCAGGAAATGAACCAAATCAGCCAAATATTTCTGCCAACCTCCTGTGTTTGGGCTAAGTGTTGGTGTGCAGCTGCTCCTCCTGAGTGCTCTTGGCAGGGAGCTGTGGCTGACAAGAGCAGAGAGGAGATGCTGGTTGGGAGGCCAGGCTGGAGGAGCAAGTGCAAACTGAGTGTCCCTCCTAAGCTCTGCTCGAGTTGTTAAAACCTAAATAGCTCAATTTTTGCAGTGGAATCTTTGTTCTTGGGCACTGAGCTGGCTGGGCTGAGCCCAGCTGAGCTGGCACCCCAGTCCTGAGCCTTGCCTGGGTGGGCACAAGGCTCTGGACCAGGTGTGGCCAATGTTCATGGAGGCTTCTGGAGAAAGCAGCTTCTCTGGAGCTGCTCAGCTCCACAACCTCCCTGGGCAACTTGTGCCAGGCTCTCACCACCTTCATTTCTTCCTGACATTCAGTTGCAGTCTCCCCTCTGCCAGTTCAAACCCATTCCTCCTCCTCCTGCCTTGCCAATAGTCCCTCCCCAGCCCTTCAGACCCAGCAAGGCCACTCCAAGCTCTCCCCAAAGCCTCCTCCTCTCCAGGCTGCAGAGCCCAAACTCTCTCATCCTGCCCTCCCAGCAGAGCTGCTGCAGCCCACCCATGCCACCTGTGAAAGCTGGCAGGGTGCACGAGGAGCAATCAGGTGGCAATGGGGAGAGGAAGGGGTGGCAGGGAAGAGGCATGTGAGGGGCAGGGGAGGCTGCACTCACCGTCAGCTCCAGGGCCTCATTCAGGAGTCCGTTGCGCTTGCTGTGCAGGTAGGCATTGGAGCTGCCAGTCTTGGCCACTCGGATCCTTGCCAGCCTGGCTTTCTGTGGGGGGCAAGGCAACAGAGCTGCAGTGAGAGATTGGCACAAGAGAGACCCTGCTGTTATCTCCAGCACAGAGCTGAAGGGCACTTGGAGTTTCCCCTCTGCCCACCAAAGCTTGGGGGGTGAAGTTCAAGGGGTGAGGCTCTGCTGAGGACAGCTGGCACAGAGCTGTGCCCAGGAGCTGGGTGCAGGGCATGGTTTGCCACAGCATGCAGAACACTAGAACAGGTTGCTCAAGACCTCATCCAGCCTGGTCCTGAACACCTCCAGGGGAGGTGCTTCTGTGTCCCACAACCTCCCTGGGCAACCTGGCAGTGAGCTGCCCAACAAGCAGGGACACTTGGCCATGTTCTTGGCATGGAGTGCTTGTGTGACTGCCACCTGGCACTGTCCACATGCTCTGTGTTGCCTCCTTGACTCCCTCTCCTCTCTAAGCTGCTTGGTTTAGTCCTCTGCCTTGCAGCTCTGTGCCCTGACATCTGTGGTGTCACTTGGACTGTTTGTCCTACACCTAGCCCAATGCCACTCTGGTTGGTGCCAGTGGCCTGCCCTCTGCAAGCCTGGTAGCTTTGCTAGCTGATAGTGTCAGGCATCTCTCTGACTGGCAGAGGTCACTCTGCAACCACACAGACATTCAGTGTGCCCTGGGGGGCAAGAGGGGTCCTGGGGGGCATTCAGCAGAGTGTGCCCAGCAGATCCAGGGAGGTTCTGCTCCCCCTCTGCTCTGCCCTGCTGAGACCTCATCTTGAGCACTGCCTTCAGGTTTGGGCTCCCCAGTTTCAGAGGGACAGGGACCTGCTGGAGAGAGTCCAAGGGAGGGCTGTGAGGATGCTGAGGGACTGAGCACTGCCTGGGGAGGAGAGGCTGAGGGACCTGGGGCTGAGAGTCTGGAGAGGAGAAGGCTGAGNTCCTGTGAGGCTGTGAACTCTTCATGGGTTTGTCTCTCTCTGCCCTTCCCCTCCAGAGGAACAAACTGGCTGACAAAAAGCAGCCCAGAGCCAAGCAGACTGAGAAGCTTCCTTCTGCACCACACTTCTGTAGCATTTCACTTTTCCTCCTTGCCTGTTGCTTCTCTGTCAAGTGCTGATTTGCCTTTCCTTTCTTTTTTATTTTTAAATTTTCTTCCCCTTTCTACAGTTAATTTATGACTCAAACACCCTTAAAAAAAAAAGGAAAGAAAAAGGCAAACACATGAAATAGCTGTGACTATTAAAAAATAATTACATTGTGCTGGAGTCTCAAATGCTGCATAATCTTTTAAATAACATGGAACTCGTGATGCTATTTTTTTCCCCACCCCCCCTTTCTAATTAGAGGTGCTAATGGGTAGACACTGCAGGAAGAGCAAAGCCAAGAGGCAAATATCTCAGTGGGTCCAGAGTGTGATAATTCCAGCAGCTCCATTACTGTGCATGCCTGAGTGACTCTGGCCCTTGGTGCCTGAAGGATTTTTGAACCTGAGGAGCTTCTGCTTAAGCAGTTTGTCAGGGACAGGCATGTGCAGGATGCTGCTTTGAGGCTCTAAGTGGGTGACCATGACCAGCCTGAGAGGTCTTCTTTTGACACCATAAAATGGGGACATCCTAAGTTGTTTTTGTTTTTCTCCCTCCCCTCTATACCTCCTCTAGATTTCATTGTCCCATTTTAGTGCCAGGACTCCAGGAGAGGCAAATCTCTGGTGGAAACTGCTCTGCGCTGGGGGCAAAGCATCTGCCAGGGCTCTGTGGTCACCATGGGATGGTTTGGGGGTTTGGAGGGGACCTCAAAGCTCAGCCAGCTCCATAGGCAGGGACAGCTATGCACAGGTTGCTCAAGGACTCATCCAGCCTGGTGCTGAACATCTCCAGGGAGGTTGTGGAGCACAGAATGTGATCAAAGATCTCATTGGCTGCTTCTGTGCTCCACAACCTCCCTGGGCAACCTGGAGGAGGTTCTCACACTACCCACCCCATTTTGCCCCTTTCCCCCCTCCAAACCCACAGCACCTGTGCTCTGGTGGAGTNGGAAGGCGCCTGAGGGATCTTCTAGTTCCAAGACCCTGCCATGGGCAGGGACAGCTCAGGCCAGATCAGGTTGCTCAGAGCCTCACCCAGCCTGGCCTTAAACCCCTCTAGGGATGAGGCTTCCACCACCTCCCTGGGCAACCCCTGCCAGGCTCTCACCACTCTCATGCTCAACAACTTCTTCCTCACCTCCAGGCTGACTCTCCCCATTTCCAGCTCTGTTTCATTCCCCCCAGTCCTATCACTCCCTGACAGCCTCAAAAGTCCCTCTTCAGTTTTCTTGTAGCCCCCTGCAGATGCTGGAATGCCACAAGAAGGTCTCCTTGGAGCCTTCTCCTCTCCAGCCTGCACAGCCCCAACTGCCTCAGTTCGTCTCCACAGCAGAGCAGCTCCAGCCCTCTGCTCACAGATGCCAGAGGTTGGAAGGGACCTGAAGAGCTCATCCAGTCCAACTCCCTACCAGATCAGGACCAGACAGTGCAGCTCAGGGGACCATAATTTAGCTCAGGATCATCCTCTGGACACCAGAGTGCCTCAGCTTCTCTCACCTGAAGCAGGAGAGATCTCCTCCTCTGCAGTGCAGTCAGTTGGTGGTGGATGCAGCCTTAGGCTCTTGCAGTAAGCATTGCTCCCTTTGCCCCCAGGCCAGCAGGGGACCAAACATTCACAGCTGAGCTCCTCCTGGGCTCAAGATGGTTTGTTCCTGAGGTCTGTTCTCCTTTCAAACAGGGCCACAAGGTAGCTAAATAATTAAGTCCCATAGCTTTTGTGGCTTAGAACAGACTTTGTTATTTCAAAGAAGGGGGAAAAAAAAGTCAGTAGGGCAGGAGCTAATCCTGCTCCCCTCAGCCCTGGGCTTGTCACACTGCCTTGCTCTGCACCCCTGCTGTGATTAAATGTGGCAGAGATCTTGATTAACTCAGAGAAGTTAATTAAAGTGGGTGCCTAGAATTGGGTTTGGGCCTCCAGACAGCTTCCCACCTTTGCAGTTAGAAACAAGTCCCAGGCCAGCACTGCTGTGGTGCTGGGGGAGCCTGGGGAGCTGCTCTCCAGGTCTTACCTGGAAGGAGGCTGGAGTGAGGTGAGGGTTGGCACCAGGTGATAGAATGAGAGGAGATGGCCTGGAATTGTGCCAGAGGAGGGCTAGGTTGGAGGTCAGGAGAGGTTTCTTTGCTGTGAGTGCTCAGGGATTGGCACAGGCTGCCCAGGGAGGTGCCCAAGAGCTGTGTGGCCAAGGCACCTGGGGACATGGGTTAGGGGGGTTGGGCTGGAGCTTGAACTGGATGGGCCCAGAGTGCTGTTCCCACCAAAAGCTCTGTGATTCCAAGTGCCACAGACTTTCCTTGCTGGTTAGGTGTCCTGTGCTCAGGTGGGATCAGCACTTGGGGCATCCCATCAGGGTCTGAGAGCAGCTCTGAAATGGACTTGTGTGACTGAGTAGCTTGGGGACATGAAGGGCACCTGGCAGCAGCATGAGATCCTGGTGTGGAAGCAGGGACAGGCTGCCTGGTTTGGGGGAGTTCTGAGTTACCTATTGCCATGCAGCAGTTGGGCTGTGGCAGGCTGGCAGAGGAAAGCTGTGGGAGATCAGAGGAGTGACCTGGAGGCAAAAGCCCTGAGCTAAGGGCACCCCACACATGCTCTGAAGCAGCAGGGTTTGGCTGGGAACCACAGCAGGGACTGGCACATACTTTGCTATCAGAAACTTAGAGAATCTGGAGTTGGGAGAGTGGTCAGGGACTGGCATGAGCTGCCCAGGGAGGTGCTGGAGTCCCCCAGCCTGGCTGTGCTTAAGGCTGGTTTAGGGATATGGTTTAAGGTGGATCTTGTAGAGCAGGGTTCTAGGTTGGGCTTGGTGCTGCTGAGGGGCTGTGCCAGCCTGGCTGGGGCTATGCTTCTGTGGCAGACCCTTTTAATTCTGCCTCTTCTTAACCCATGTGTGCTTGCTTCTCTCCTCCCTGCCCTGCAGACCTCACTCCTCCAGCTCTGCAGGACAGAAGACAGACAAGTGGAGGCCTCTGTTTTCCTGGCCATGTGCTGCAAGTGGAGGGCAGGCTGAGGGGAGCTGTCTTCTGCATCCTGTCCCACAGATGTGACAGACTAAAGGTCATTGGGGCCAGGCCTGAGATCACTGTTGCTGAATATAACCTCTGCACGGAGAGGCTAAAAAAGGAAAAGCAAATGGCATACTCTGTCTGCATCTGGAGTGGGGAGAGGAGTTGCTAGGAAACCACAGGAGCTCAAAATGCATATGACCTAATCTGGAAGATAATTTATATGATGAAAATAATAATACTAATGACAGCCACTTACAGGTTGGAATGATTAATTTGGTGATCTTGGAGCCCACGTGTTGGAGGGCAGCATGAAAGCAGCTCCTGAGGACTTTGGGCTCCTTCTTGCTTTTTTAGGGAGTTGAGGGCTCAGAAGAAACAGGAAGGGGCAGTGATGTGCAGTGACAGGGCAAGGGGCAATGGGTGCAGAAGTAATGCCACATGGCTGTGCAGTCTGGGGAGGAGAAGGCTCCAAAGAGACCTTCTGGTGGCCTTGCAGGATCTGAAGGGGGCTACAAGAAAACTGGGGAGGGACTTTTGAGGCTGTCAGGGAGTGATAGGACTGGGGGGGGATGGAAC
>VWYK01028973.1:0-10450 GCA_013399775.1 Semnornis frantzii | reverse complement strand
CCCTGCTGGATGTGTTCCTGTGTGACCTGCCCTGGGTGCTCCTGCTCTGGCAGGGGGCTGGACTGGATGAGTTTCCAGTGTCCCTTACAGCCCCTCACATCCTGTGATCCTGTGCAGGGGGAGTGCTGGGAGGGTCACTGCCCTGGGTACCTGCCTTGGGGGCTGGGAGGGAAGAGTCTGGCTCCATCTCTTAGCTGCTTAGGAGAAGAGTGGGCAGCTGGGGTGGGGGCTGGGCAGCTGGCAGGCCCAGGGAAGAACTCGTTGCCTTTACCAATGGCTTTCACCTCGTGTAGGCAATGTGCACCCCTGGTGTGTGTGGTATAACACACAATTGTCTCATAGCTTGTGACAGTTTATCTGCTGGACATCTGCAGAACTCCACAGCTGCTGTGCTGGAGCAAGGAGCAGAGCCCTGGCAGCTGCTGCTGTGCAGGTCCCAGGTCCACTCCTGTCCCCACTTTGGACTGGGGGAGCTGAATGGCTGCAAACTGGAAGGGACTGAGACACATCTCAACCAGACTCAGCTGCTCAAGGTCTTGAACACCTCTGGGGAGGAGGCAGCCACAGCCTCCCTGGGCAGCCTGTGCCAGGCTCTCACCACCCTCCTACTGCAGAACTTCTTCCTCAGCTCCAGTCTAACCCTGCTCTGCCTCAGCTCCAAACCATTCCCCCTGTTCTGTTTCTACACAGCCCTGTGAGAAGTCTCTCTGCAGCCTTCCTGTAGCTCCCTTCACCTATTGAAAGGCAGCTCTGAGGTCCTCCCAGAGTCTTCTCTTCTCCAGGCTGCACTCCCCCAGCTCCCTCAGCCTGTCCTCACAGCAGAGCTGCTCCAGGCCAGAACAAGACACAGTACTTAGGGTGGGCTCTCAGCAGGGCAGAGTTCAGGGGCAGGGTCCCCTCCCTGGACTGACAGAACTCAGGCAGGAGTTCAGCCAAGGGTTCAGTTTGTGCTTCTGAGTGGGAAGTGAGTCTGTGGGACCCGAGGCAATGGCTGAAAGCTTCCCCTGGTGGCAGGCAGTTTGCCTCCCTGGGCTCCTGTAGGTTTTCCTTGGCAAGCAGAAAAAGGGGACTTCATTTTGGAAAACCTTTCAGAAAGACAACAGAGTGGTCAAGGCATGAGCTGAACCCCCTCTCTGTGGAGTGCTCTCCTCAGTGGCACCAGGCAGCAGAGCTCATGCCCTGCCTGCAGCCCTGGCAGACTGAGGTGCCACTGCTAACCAAGCTGGGCTGTCACATCAGGGCTTGGGGTTCTCCATGTGCTGGAACACCCACTGAAACCACAGCACCCTAGAGGGGCTTAACCTGGAAGGGATCTTAGAGCTCACAGTGGCTGTTTGCAAAGCAAATGGTTAAGTGCTGGGGGTGACTCTGGCCAAGCCCTCAGCTGGCTCTTCAGTGGCAGCGTGGGCAGAGGTAAGGTCTGCAGAGCACCTTCCTGGCTTTTAAACCTTTTCTTTTCCTCTAAGACACAGTTTGCACGTTTGGACTTCCCTTCCTCTCAAGTCCTTAGGTTAAACAGCTTTTGAGCCATCTCTGAGTGTTCTGTCAGCTCTGCTTCTGGGGGAGGTGTGGCAGAGCTGCCTATGGAAATCAGGCAGCGTAGAACTCATTATATTCCTATATCATTTGATAGAACCACTTACACTCAGACCCTGATCTTATTTTGGGCCTCTTCATTACTTTCCAGAGATGAAAGATTCCCCTCCCCTCCTCTGTGGCTCTCCTTTTAATCCTACCTTACCCTTGGCACCATTAAAGCAACAGAAGATCATTTGCAGTGTGCTGTGTCGTTTAATCTTTCCCCACCCGGAGGAACATCGAGTCCCACCTATTTATAGAACAATGCACAGAATCTGGACTTTAATGGCTCTCAGCTTCTCTAATAGCCACAGATATCCTGTCTGATTAAACACAGAACTTTGGGACAAGGCTTGGAGCATGCAAGACTTGCAGAGGGACCTGCAGGATGGTTCGGAAGCCTCCGGAGTGCTGAGACTGTTCCCTTCCTACTGCAGTCTTGCTCTGGTTCATCTGAAACTCTCTGGTGGGAGCCTGTTGGAGTTTGGAAGTGTTTTGGGGTGTAAATGAGGGTGTCAGAGTCTGTTAAATCACACATTTCCAATAACAGAGCCTCGTGCTGGGGTGGTTTAGCTTGGAGGAGTCCTTGGTGCTCTGCAGCTCCCCGGGAGAAGGTTGGAGTGAGGCTGCAGTTGGCCTCTTCTGCCAAGTGACTAACAACAGGATAAGAGGAAATGGCCTCAAGCTGCACCAGGGGAGGGTTAGGTTGGATATTGGGGGAAAATTCTTCCTTGCAAGAGTGGTCAGGCACTGGCACAGCCTGCCCAGGGAGGTGGTGGAGTCCCCATCCCCAGAGGTGTTTGAGAACACTGCCTGGGGAGGAGAGGCTGAGGGACCTGGGGCTGAGAGTCTGGAGAGGAGAAGGCTGATGAGCTCTTTGGGTCCCTTCCAAATCCTGACACCTGTGAGGCTGAGAAGAACCCTGTGGCCATGGTGGGGTTGGGTTGATGGTTGGACTGAGTGATCTCAGAGGTCTCTCATCACCTTAAGGACTCTGTTTTTCTGAGTCATGACCTGAGAGATGCTGCTCTCCAGTACTGCAGACCAAGGTCCTGTGTTCCTCTGGAAGCCAAGGGTGTGATGAGCACCTGCCTGCCTCTGCCTGCCTCTGTTTCCAGACCTCCCTTTCATAACATCTTTCACACAGCTCATGCCCCTAATTAATAGCTCCAAAGTATTCGAGGGATGGAGAAATTAACAGGATTTGATCTGCTGTCACATGCCAACCTCCCAGCCCTGACAGATGAACACTAATTAATGGTGTGGAGGCCTGTGGTTAGCTACAGACAATGAAGGTAATTACCTCCCCTAGTGCTGCTCACACCTCCCCTGGGAGGATAGGAACAAGCACCACAAAGCCTTTGGGTGAAGCTCAAGGGGGAAAAAATGCAGATGTAAACCACCTGTGTCCTCCCTTCTCCCCGCTGGAATGAAGCCCAAGAGGAGGAGGTGAGGGAGATGTTCTCCTGCCTCCTTGCCTGCTTTCTGGCAGTTGGAGCCTGTCTCATCTCTGCTGCCCCAGCAGCAGCGAGGGGAGGGAGTGGGCTCAGGTACCAGGAGGGCAGCACTGCTGGGGCCAGGAGCTGTGCCCCCCTGCCCTGTGCCCCCTTGCCCTGTGCTAAAGCTTTCAGCATCGATGGAGAGAAGTTGCTTGCCAGGCAGATAGGGACCTGGGGGGACTGGTTGACAGCTGACTGAACAGCACTGCTCAGGCCAGAGCTTGAGTGTTGTGTCCAGTTCTGGGCCCCTCCATTCAAGAGAGATGTTGAGGTGCTGGAAGGTGCCCAGAGAAGGGCAGCAAGACTGGGGAGGGGCCTGGAGCACAGCCCTGTGAGGAGAGGCTGAGGGAGCTGGGGGTGTGCAGCCTGCAGGAGAGGAGGCTCAGGGCAGAGCTCTTTGCTCTCTGCAGCTACCTGAAGGGAGGTTGTGGCCAGCTGGGGTTGGGCTCTGCTGCCAGACACCCAGGGACAGAACAAGAGGACACAGCCTCAAGCTGTGCCAGGGCAGCTTCAGGCTGGATGCTAGGAAGAAGTTCTCCACAGCAAGAGAGATTGGCATTGGGATGGGCTGCCCAGGGAGGTGGTGGAGTGCCCATCCCTGGGGGGGTTTAAGAGGAGGCTGCATGAGGCACTGAGTGCCAGGGGTTAGGTGCTAGGTTGGGCTGGGTGAGCTCAGGGCTCTTTCCCAGCCTGGCTCACTCTGAGACTCTGCTGGCAAACAAAGCAGTGCTCAGAAGTCCTTGGATGGTGCTGATGAAGTTGCTGTGTGGTGCAATTGGCACTTTGTTGTTCCTCTTGCTCCTGGGCTCTCTGGGGACAGATCTCTTGTGCTGTGCTTTGGGGGGGCTACCCCTGCCAAGCCTCTCTCATGGTCCTGTGTGATAAGTGAAGGCTCAGAACGTGTGGGCTCCCATCCCTGTGCTGGCAGCCACAGCACCTTGGCTGCATTCCATATCTGGCAGATGTGGAATCTGAAGCCTGCCTGGCATGTTTGTCCTGAGTGCTGGAATCTCCTGGGCTGTCAGCAAGAGCTGTGCAGTTATCCTGCCTGTGTCCTCCTCTGGCCCTGCTGTGTGCTGCCCAATGTCCCTGTGTGGTCCTGCTGGGATGCTTCCTGGCTGCCCTGACCTGATGGTATGTGCTTGGCATGGGCAGAGAGGTGCCAGTGCTGGAGCTGGTGGACTGTGTGTGAGGCTGCTGTGTTCCTGTGTGTGCCCAGCTGATGCTGAGCTTGGTCTGTGGCTGCACTCAGCAGGAGCTGAGGCTGCTTTGGGAGTGGTCTGCACAGCAAAGAGAGCTCCATGATGAAGAGGAGGAAGAAGGAAAGGTCTGGCTGCTGGGTGGAGCTGCCTTAGCTCCTTGCACAGTGCCCACAGGCAGATATTTATGTCCAGTCCTGGCTCCCCTACCCGTTGTGACCCATCTCCTGCCAGTGTTTTCTGGTGCCCTGCTCGCTGCCCATGGCTGCCCTGGGGCTGTCTTTGCTGCCTTGGTCAGCAGGAGCTGCTGGTGCAAAAAATCAGCCAGAGCCTGGGAGTGAGCAGCATTGCCATGGCTCCAGCTGGTGACCTTGTGCAGGAGCTAACTCTGCAAGAACCCACAGGGCCAGGAGCAGGAGTGGATTTGTCTCAGTTTTCCAGATGAAAAAGCCTGAGTCACAGAGAGGGGAGCAGGGCAAGGCAGTGCTGCTGCAGCACCACTGCATCAAAGCAGACTGGCTGCAGTGGGCACACCAGAGGCTGGCAGGCTCCTGCTCATGCCTGGGGCTGGGCTAGGGCCTGCTGTGAGGCTGGAGTTAACCAGCACTCAGTGTCTGAGGGGAGTCTCATGACCTTCAAACCAGCAAAAGCTTCTTCTGAGTCAGACTTTGCAGACCATTGCTGCTGGGTGGAGTGGGAGGAGTGGAGTAATGAGATTCTAGGACTTCTCAAGTTGGGCTGCAAGACATCTGGCAGTGTGGAAGCAGGGAGAGTCTGCAGGGGCCCTTGGGGGATGTGCTGGCAGGCTGCAGAGTGCTCCCATCCCTCTGACACACATGATTAGAGGGCTGGGACCTGTGCTGTGGTCCCAGCACCACATGTGTCAGCAACAGATGTTGTCCTCTGTCTGCTCATCACTGTCATGCTACAAATCAGTAACCACAACAAACTCTGCTGCCATTTGCACCCACTCCTGGTTCTGCCTTCTCCTGGCCCAGTGGATATTTCCATACCCACTGCTCCAGGCACAGCCTGCAGCTGGTGCAGCAGGGCTGAGCTGCATCCCTCCTGCAGCCCAGGAGCTGCCCTGCCCACAACTGTGCCTGCAGCTGGTGCAGCAGGGCTGAGCTGCATCTCTCCTGCAGCCCAGGAGCTGCCCTGCCCACAACTGTGCCTGCAGCTGCTGCAGCAGGGCTGAGCTGCATCCCTCCTGCGGCCCAGGAGCTGCACTGCCCACAGCTGTGCCTGCAGCTGCTGCAGCAGGGCTGAGCTGCATCCCTCCTGCAGCCCAGGAGCTGCACTGCCCACAGCTGTGCCTTCAGCTGGTGCAGCAGGGCTGAGCTGCATCCCTCCTGCGGCCCAGGAGCTGCACTGCCCTCAGCCCACTCCCTTCTGCAGGGCTCAGAGTGGTAAAATAAAGGCAACAGCACAGAATCTGGTCCCTGGAAGCCAGCCCCAAAGCAGGAGAGGGCTTCCCACCACTTTCCTTGGCCCTTGATGCAGCTCTCCTTGACAGGGCAATCTCAGCTGGCATTTGCTTAGACACCTGGGCTGGAGTGGGCACCATCAGCCACTACACAGCCTTCCAACTGTGATACGTAATGAGCCATCTGGACAGAGGCTGCCACACACAGCCCAGGTTTCCAACAGGTTGGGAGGGAAAAAGGGACACCCTCTGACTGAGATGACCAAGAAGAGGCTCTTGAGGATGGATGAGTCAAATTCTCACACCCTGCAGGGTGCTACTTGCTCGTGGCTGAGAGCTGATGTGAAAAGGGCATCAAGGCACAGAGTGGCTTTTGGTTAGGTGTGGCCAGAATGTGAGCTGGGCACTAGGCCACTGCTGGCATCAAGCTTAGCATCCGTAGGTGCATGGGCACTAGCCCAGGTTGCTCAAGACCTCATCCAGCCTGGTCCTCGACACCTCCAGGGAGGTTGTGGGGCACAGAAGCACCGAACGTGATCTTTGATCTGTGCTCCTGTGCCCCACAACCTCCCTGGGCAACCTGTACCAGTGTCTCCTCACCCTCACTGCTCTGCAACCTGTGCCAGTGCCTCCTCACCCTCACTTCTTCCCAACATCCATTTTCAGTCTCCCCTTTTGGCAGTCTCCTCCCTTGGGGGTGTTTGGATGAGGCCTCAAGCAGCCAAGCCTAGTTGAGAGGTGTCCCTGCCCACGGTGGGGAGGTTGGAGGAGATGATCTCTGAGGTCCCTTCCAACCTGAGCCATTCCATGATTATAAAATATATATATAAATAATTAAAAGCCTGTTTTCTCCCCCCTGACAAACTGGTAGATGCCCACACCAACAGCACCACACTCCACACAGCCTCATGGTGGCTGACAACAGCTCCACGCTCTGCAAGTGCCAGCTCCAACCTTGGTGCTTCTCTCTCCTTGAGTCCCCATCCCCTGCTGGGGTCTGAGTCATGCTCCGTGGCTGAGCCCTTCTCAGCTTTGCTCCTCTCCCTCTCTCTGGCCCTTCTGTTCCACGCTCCCAAGGTTTCCCTACCCCCTGAGCTCAGGGAGGCAGCTGGGAGCAGAGCACTGTGGTGCTGCCTCCCCTGCTGGCAGGCAGATCAATTATTCTGGTGGCCTCGCTCCTGCTGCTGTGTGGGTTGCCTTTCTTGGGGGCATGGTGGTGACATAAATCTCATATTAAGCATTCTCTTCATCACCATCTCCCCTCTCCATCCCTCTGCTGACTGCAGGCCTGCTTGCCCTGCCTCTGGAGCAGGCTGTTTGTGTCCTTCCTCTTCCTCCTGGCTTAAGCCCCTTCTGAGCATCTCCATAGTTACCTCTTCATCAGTCTGCAGGCAGAGCTGCCTGTGTGCAGCCATCACATGAGCAGCTCTTGCTGTCAGGAACAACCTCCCTCCATCCACTGCCATCTGATAAGATGTGGCTGCTTCCTTGCCCGCTCCTTCCTCTCTTCTGCAGACAGGCTCTGCCCGAGTGCTGTCCTCCAGCCACTGCACAAAGTGGTCACTTCCCTGCTTCACAAGTGGGTATCATCCACCCTGGCAGCTTGCCTCACTTTTCAGCTCTGTATCATAGAATGGCTTAGGTTGGAAGGGACCTCAAAGCTCATCCAGCTCCAACCCCCCTGTGCCATAGGCAGGGACATCTCCCACAGGCACAGGTGGCTCAAGGCCTGAGGATATGTCCTGAGGAGCATTTCACTTGGAGACCTCTAAGATCATAGAATAGTTTAGGTTGGAAGGGACCTTAAAGGTCATTCAGTTCCAAGCCCTCCTGCCATGGACAGAGACACTTTAGGCTGCTCAAAGCCTCATCCAGCCTGGCCTTGAACACCTGCAGGGAGGGGGCAGCCACAGCCTCCCTGGGCAGCCTGTGCCAGTGTCTCACCACCCTCACTCTAAAAATTCCTCATCCCCAGTCTCCCCTCTCCCAGCTCAAAGCCGTTGTCTCTCATCCTGCCCCTCCCAGCTCTCCTGGAGCCTTCTTCAGGCACTGGCAGGCAGCTCTGAGGTCTCCCTGCAGTCTTCTCTTCTCCAGGCTGAACAGCCCCAACTCTCCCAGCCTGTCTCCATAGGGGAGGTGCTTCAGCCCCTGATGCCCTTCATGGCCTCACCTGGAGCCACTACAGCAGTCTGATGTCCTCCTTGTGCTGGGGACACCAGAACTGGAGGCAGTGCTGGAGTCTCCCCAGAGCAGAGTGGAGGGGCACAATCCCCTCCCTCCTGCTGCTGGTCACATTTCATCAGCTCACCCATCCCAGGTCCAGCTTTGGTGGCTTCCTGTGAGAGTGGCTCTGCAAAAGGGTTTTGTCCCTGGACAGTTTGTTCTTTCCTGGAAATACAGACCCTGGAGGGTGAAATGAGGATTCCATTTCAAGGATTTGGCAGTGAATTGCTTGTTCTCCTGGAGTCAAAGGCCAGCAGATAATAGATGAAATGAATTGAAGAGACTAAGAAGCTGCAGTCCTCAAAAGCATATTTGCTGCCGAGCTGAAAGCAAGCACTGTGCTTACCCAGGGGCTGCATTTGGGGCTGGCAGTTGTGGTTTAGCCTCTGTGAAAGCCACCACTAAAGCCATGCTAATCCCTCCCAGATTATCAACCACTCCAGAGCCTTGGCTTGTTTAGCAAATCTAACCATTAAAGAATAAATGCACTTGACACAGAGCTTGTCACAGCCTCTCAGCTTTGCCTTTCTCCCCTCTCTGCTGTGCAGATGGCAGGAGACTCTCAGCAGTCTGGGGGGGGAGGGGGGGTGTGTCCCTTTCTGCACTTCTGTAACTCACAGAGNCAGAGCCTGGCTGCAGCCTCCTGGCACTCACCCTGCACACATTGATGCCCATTGCTGAGGTCACCTCTCAGGCTGCTCCAAGCTCCCAGCCCCAGCTCCCTCAGGCTCTGCTCCTACCAGAGCTGTTCCATTCCCTGCAGCATCTCTGTGGCTCTGTGCTGGACTCTCTCAGCAGTTCTGTGTCCCTCTTGACCTGGGGGCCCAGAACTGGACACAGGACTCCAGCTGTGGCCTCAGCAGGGCAGAGCAGAGGGGGAGGCTGCATCTGTTCCCTACCCCATCACAGGGCAATCCTGTGCAGAGAAGCTGTGCAGGCTCCAAGCCTGGCAGTGCTGAAGGACAGGTTGGATGGGGCCTTGAGCAGCCTGCTCCAGCAGGAGGTGTCCCTGCCCGTGGCAGGGGCTGGAACTAGGTGAGCTTTAAGGTCGATTCCAGCCCAACCCACTCATGACTCTCATTTCCCTCGGTGGGAGCAGTGCTGTGGCTTGGGCTGTCTCTTCTAAACAGTGAACTGTGCTGCTGCTGCCAAAGGAGCAGCATCTCCCCAGCTGTTAGCAGCTGCCTCGACTTTCTAGGGTTGGAAAGTGGGAGGTGTGGTCCTCCAACCAGCACCAGCTACTTGTCTCCTTCTCCTTAACACCACATCCACGCTGCACACCCAAGGCAGCAGGAGAGAGGCTCCAGAGCTATCTGAATTACAAAGTCATTCTCCTGTCAAGCCTTTTAGGTGTCAAACTCTCTTTTAAATCCAAATGCTGTGACATTCACTAGAGAACAGCAGCATTTCAAAGTCAGGAAGGTCTATTCTTAGTACATCACTCAAAAAGAGAGGAGGGAAAGAAGAGGGAGGGCAAAAAAATAAAAAAGAAGTCTTGGGGAAAAAAAAACCCAAAACAATTTTACCAAAATGAAGCTTGTCAGAAATGATCAATTCATCTTCCACTCAGCTTGACCTGGACCTTGCTGCATGCCAGAGGACAGAATCTGATGACGCAGCACAATAAGCTCCCATTGCCAAATCTCCTTTCAATTAACTCCCTTGCACTGCAGCTCTGCCAGGGGAGGATTTCTCCTCAAGGTGATGAAATCCCTGCTAGTTGGGTCCTGGGTGGCTCTTCCCCCCACCCCGTTTTTAGGGAGATTTCTCCTCAGTTAGTTGAAGAGATCTTAGAATCCTGGACTCAGCCAGGGCTGGGAGGGACCACAAGGAGCATCCAGCTCCAACCCCTGCCATGCCCAGGGACACCTCACACCAGCTCAGGCTGCCCGCAGCCTCATCCAGCCTGGCCTGAAACACCTCCAGGGATGAGGCCTCCACCCCCGCCCTGGGCCACCCCTGCCAGGCTCTCACCACCCTCATGCTCAACAACTTCTCCCCAACCTCCAGTCTGACTCTCCCCATTTCCAGCTCTGTTCCATCCCCCCCACTCCTATCACTCCCTGACAGCCTACCTGATGCTGGTGAGTGACAGCAACCTCCCAGGATCTTATTCATGCTCTTTAAATATCTCCTCTTGCCAGACCAGCATCTCCTCAAGAGATAAGGGGCAAAGTGAGGACTGAGCCCATCCTAACCCAGAGGGACACCAGGGTTGTGCTGCTTGCTCTGCCTCCTGCAGCACAGTGCTCTGGAGGGCCCAGAAACACAGAACTAACCAGGCTGGAAAAGACCTCTGAGACCATCCAGTCCAAGGGCTTGCAATGACAGGACAAGGGGCAAAGGGTTTAAACTGGCAGAGGGGAGACTAAAACTGGATGTTGGGAAGAGGTGAGGGTGGTGAGAGCCTGGCACAGGTTGCCCAGGGAGGTCTTCTGTGCTCCACAACNNAGCCCATTCCAGTGCCAATCTCTCTTGCTGGGAAGGATTTTTTTCTCCTACCATTCAGCCTAAACCTCCCCTGG
>VWYK01028971.1:7922-21670 GCA_013399775.1 Semnornis frantzii | reverse complement strand
TGGAGGCATTTAGAGCCTGTTCCTGGTAAACTTTTGGAAGGCAGTTTCCAGGCAGTTCAGGATATAAGGCATCACAAATACAATGGCAGAGCACACATACAAGAGCGGAGTACACCTTGTGCTACCTGCACATCTTTTTTATCAGTAAAACCTGAGACTAATAGGCCTTTGGACACAGATTAGCCAATCAGGATGGCAGTTAGCCAAGCTTAACCATATTAGGTGAAGCCATAGGCTTGCTTTACGCTTTTTAGGGCAGCACACAGCCTTGCACAAGGCAGGCACAAGCTGAGTGTGTGTACCTTGTTTACCACAGAATGCAAAGGGCCAGGGTCCTTAGACTCAGTGGCTCCAGGTTCTTTATCCTCTTTCCCATGGTTGCTTCTCCCCAGGACAGAGGGAGGGAGAGCAGAGAAACATCTCTTGGCAAACAATGACATGTATAAACCTAGTTTGGCCTGCTTAGGCCTACCACATAAACTATGTGAGTACCAATTACCACATTTAAAGCTTGGCTTTTAAAATTAATTAAGATAAGAGTGCTAGAAGCATGCGAGGCAGAAGCTGGATTTCCTGGAGAACAGCTGCTCTGTGCAGATGCATAACTGAAGTGCAGCCATCTCAGCAAATTTCCTGAACAAACTGTAATTAGATGTGGTCACCACTTGAATGCAGAACCTCACAGGAAAGGCAGCAGGTTACATAACACAAACCCTCTTCCCTCAGGAGGGAATTTAATTTCTTCTGCTTTTGAAAATTGTGAGTGTAGTCCAGGCATCTCTCCTGTCCTCTCTGGAGTGGCCCCTCTGGAAAGCAAGTTACCCTCTCCTAAGGACCAGCCTGCAGACAGGTGGACTGAATCATCTGCAGCAGAAGAAAGGGGCTGTGTCTCCTCACTAAAGCTAAAGGGATGTGAATCCTTTTCTTAAGTCTACTTATTTCTCCAAGTCAGTGCAGTTAGTCTATACATCTCCCCACAACACTGGGAGATGTGTGCATTGGTGGGAAAGGTCAGTGTGTGCCTTTGTTTACCTGTGGTCATCATTCTTGTTTAAAGCAGCTCTTGTTGCTTTATTATGGGTCACCAGGTGCAGTTGTCTTCTAGCATAAGCAGTATGTCTTGCAGCTTGCAACTTGTCAGCACCATCAGAAGCTAGTTAGACTTTTTTCTACTTCTGCTACTGGATCCACAAACCTTCCTTTCAGTCCTCACCTGAATTTATTAATGGACTATTTATACAGCATGGTTTCTATGCCAGCACTGGCCATTAGTTTAAATTAAATTCTTGCCTTTTCAGCCCTGAGGATTCCTCTTTCAAGGATATTTTTAGAAATCAGTTTCATCCTCTCACACCCCTGCTGTCACCAGAGTAAGCAAGCCAAGCTCAGTCTTTCAGGTGATGCATTACCCACCTCCCTTGTGATTCTAGCAGTCCCTTTCTACCTTTTCCCAGTTATAGTTTGTACTAAATGTATGTATTACTCGTGGACAGGTTGCAAATTGCATCCCCACAAGGGCTTATTTGCTAACATATCCCTATTGTTGCTGGAAATTCCTCACCTCCTGCTACTGTTCCTATAGTGTTAAATGAGCCACAAGTGGGGTGCTGCTCCCGGTGGAGAGCCCATGCAGGAAAGGCCTGGCTTCTGAATCACCCCCATTAAATACATTATCTTGAAAATGGAACTGCCCAGCAGGCACTGGCATCACTGTTCTGGCCAGTGAATTCAAAGCTTTGTGCCTCGTGTGACCACACAGGCACACTGAGGGGCAGCACAAGACACCTGACTTGGTGGTGCTGAGCTCCCAGCCCTCAGGGCTTTGCTGGCACCAAAACCTCCGTTGTTTGCTCATCCACTGAACTCCTGGACCCACAACAGGAGGAGGAGGCTTAAACCAGCCTGGCAGGAGTTATGCCCTACCAGGACATGGTGTCACTGAGCTCCCACACCAATCCAGCAATTGTATGAGGTTTAACAAGGCCAAGTGCCAGGTCATGCACTTGGTGGTGGAGTCACCATCCCCAGAAGTATTCCAAAAAGGTGTAGATATGCCACTTGGGGGCATGATTTAATGGCCACGGTGGTGTTGGGTCTTGGTTTCACAGTATAGGCATGGGTTTTTTTGGCCTTGTTAAGCAAGAATATAGGGAATCACATCAGTTCTGCCTGCCAGGACTCCTGCGCATCGTAAGTGGGTTAAATGAATATGAAGTGCATGTTTTCTGACCTTCCTCTTGTCTGGGCAGCATTTCTGTGAAGAGTGTAGTGCCCGTGCCATACAATCTGACAGATGCATGAGGTGGTCTTCTCAGCTCACAGCTAGGGTTAGCAAACCACAGTGAGATGCTCATGAGTTGTTGGACAAGTGCTGTGCAGATTGTGGCTTGGTTTTGTGATCCTAAGCGCACTAAGCAGCATCCCATTGATCAGTGGGAAGAAAAGCTTTATCCTTTCCTCTGTAATGAAGACATCAAAGGGGTTGTATTGTCTTGCCTAGAAGATTTCAAATTAGCAAAATGTATTTAAAACATTGTATATCCTGCAAAAAGCAGCACATTAAAATGGTTGTGAGATCCTGCAGTGCAGAGTCATTGAATAAGAGACACATGGATATAGGTTACCTTAGCTGGGTGCAGGTAATTGGCATTCTGTTGAGCTCTTTGTACTCTGGCTGCATAGCTGTGAGATGGAAAAGAGTTTAGAAACTGTGTAACAATGTAGGTACTTATGGATGTGCTACAAAACAGAAATTAAACCTCAAGGTCTGCAAAATATTTATCAAATGAACTTGATTTTCTCTTCTCCATATAATCCCAGATGCTTTGTCATTCCCTTTTTTACCTTTTCCCTTTGTATCAAACCTGACAAGAACTTGTGTGAAACGTAAAAAGATATGCTTTGGTGGAAGTGTTCTACTTGAGGTGGTGGAAAAGAAACCAAATCAGGATTTGAGAGCCTGTAAACTCAAAAGCCTCTTTGTCTTTTCCATCTGCTTCAGCTGTTCTAATAACTTTCTCATCCTAATCTTGCCTCAGAGACTGTGTCCTCTAGTCCCATAGCATGGACCTGCAATGCCAGACAGCAAAAGGCTTCCTCTGGCACCAGCCACTTGGTGCAGTTCGTGCTTGTGGTCAATCACCCACACAGCTGGTGGCACGGCTGCTTTTACACTCCCCAGACCTCCACAAACAGCTCAGGCGTTTGCCCTGAGCTCTTCAGTGCTCACCAAGGAGTGACAAATCCTCCTCTAACTCTCCCTGGTGTTGTGATTACAGGACATAAACGCGTCAATGACCAACAGCACAGTGACAAGCAAACCGCCTGTAACGCTGCGATTGGTTGTCCCAGCAAGTCAGTGTGGATCCCTTATAGGAAAAGGAGGTTCCAAAATCAAAGAAATCAGGGAGGTAAGTCTTGAGATGTCTCTTAGGGGTACTGGCTAAGCTTAGCATCCCACTGCAGCATGCTCCATCACTGTTGGTTGGTGCATTTCACCCATCACATGAGGGTGAGGATGTGATGAGTGAGAAGCCTGAAAAGCCTTGCTAGGGGGAAGCAGGAGTCCAGCACAGCTATACCCTTCTTCCTTCCTTAAAGCTAAAGACCATATGTGAAATAAACAGCTTTACAACATAGTAACTGCTGATGCACAACTTAGCAAAGCAGCAGTTTAGCTACTTTATCTTCAGGCACAACCTCCTCTCCAGAAATACTCCACAGCCTGGAGAAGGCTTTGAGGAGACCTTAGAGTAACCTTCCAGTGTCTGAAGGGAACCTACAGGAAGGCTGGGGAGGGACTATTGACAAGGTCTTGCAATGACAGGACAAGGGGCAATGGGTTTAAACTGGCAGAAAAGAAACTGAAACTGGTTGTTAGGAGGAAGTTGTTTGCAGTGAGGGTGGTGAGACACTGGCACAGGTTGCCCAGGGAGGTTGTGGCTGCTCCCTCCCTGGAGGTGTTCAAGGCCAGGTTGGACGAGGCCTTGAGTGACCTGTTCTAGTGGGAGGTGTCCCTGCCTATGGCAGGAGGGTGGAACTGAATGATCTTTGAGGTCCCTTCTAGCTTCACCATTCTATGATTCTATGATTTCCAAATTAGCTACCAGCTTTTCAGCCTTAGACTCAAGTAGCACTGGGGAACCAGGTGAGAAGATCAAGCATTCAATCTGCTTCATAGAGAAAATTTGTTTTCACACTCCCTGTGATAGAACAAGAAGCAATGGATGCAAACTACAGCACAGTAAGTTCCACTGACACAAGGAGGAACTCCTTTACTGTAAGGGTCACAGAGCATTGGAACAGGCTCTCCAGAGAGGTTGTGGAGTCTCCTCCTGTGGAGACTTTAAAGACCCGTCAGGATGCATCCCTGTGCAACCTGCACTAGATTATATGGTCCTGCTCTGGCAGGGTGGTGGGACTGATGATCTCCAGAGGTCCCTTCCAAACCTTAAAATCCTGTGATCCTGTAATCCTTTCATGTTTCTCCCTCATTTCACTGTGCCATGGGTGACTTGATTTCGTATATTCCAAACCATTACTGACTTTTTTCAGTACAGACTTCTAATTGTAGGTATTTATTCAATGTGCTGTGCTAGCAGCCACTTTTTCCTTTAACCAGAAAACGCAAAAATTACCTTACAGTGCTGGTTTTAATTATTCCATGCATAACTATAATAACAGAGCACATGCCAGGCCAAGGATCCAGTGTTTGTAATCAGTCAAACAAGAGAATTAGGTACATGCTCAGTTGTGTGGACAAAATCTGAGTAGGGCATTTTAAAAAGCCTCACATTTTTGTTGTGGATTGTTACCTAATGAAACTGAGGAGAAGCAAACATTATTTCTGTGCAGATATTTGGGTCATAGGAAGTCTTCCCTCTTTTATTCTCTATTCCCAACAAAGCTTAGTCAGAGGATTTTCTGTAGGTGGGAGAAGATTACCCATGTGTTGAACTGCATTTCCCATGTGGAAAGAAGCTGTTCAGTTTGCCTGGCACATAGGACATGTCTAGCTCAGGTGCTGAGTGGCCACCAGACTGTTGGTGTTGACAGCAATGTCAGGGTGAGTCAAAAAGCCTGATGAGCATCTTCATAGTCTCACTCTGGAAGGCAGTAGGCAAAGCCAGGCTAAAGCCTTGCCACTGGCAGAGGCAGATTCATGCTCTCACTTTGGCAGGCAGTAGGCAAAGCCAGGCTAAAGCCTTGCCACTGGCAGAGGAGGAGCACACAGCACACAGAAGTAACCTCACACAGCACACAGCACACAGAAGTAACCTCAGCTTCTCAGATTTCTCTCCAGATTTCTTAGGTGTGCAGCAGGAATCCATCTGATTTCTTAGTTTTGTTTAAACAGGAGCAGGTGTGAGTGTGAACTGTGTGCTGGTGAGTGCTTAGCTCTAGATTTTTACAGGATTGTATATGAAATGTTGGTAACTTCCTCCAGAGCACTGAGTGGGTGTTTTTAGGATACAGACTTGGAAGGGTGAGATTGTTCTGCTGGTCTGTGTACACCGAATGGCTGAAGTGATTATTCTGGTGAGCTTAGTTTCAGAAGCAATTGCCTACCAGTTGAGTACAAGGAAGCCAAAGGATTGTGTTTGGCCAAGTGTTTTGATAAGGCTAATGTAGCAGGAATTCCCACACTCTGTTTTCTTCAGCATGAGCATAATGGACAAAACATTACTTGCTTTGTCACTGCTGCCATATGACCAAAGTCAAAGAATATATAAGGCTGGCACTGGAAGCAAATCCATAAATGACAGCAGTATTTAGTTGAGTATTTTGTGCTAGACATACAGATACCCAGAACTGTTAAACAGCAAATAAGATCAAACAGGGGGGGGGAAAAAAACTACTAAAGAAGCTTGCAGTTTGAGCTGTGGTTTAATTTTCTCATCACACCACACACTGAGCAGCTTTGTGTCCAGTCATGTACCCAGGCACAACACGTAGGGTTGCAGTACCATTTTCAAGGTAAGATTGCCCCAAAAAGTGAAGCTTGTCTGATTGATTAAATTATGGCAAGATTCCAAAGAGCACAAAATTGGTATTGTGCCCTTAGACAGCACTGGTGAACAGAAAATGCACTCAGTAATTTAATCAGTTTGAAGGAAGAAGAATAACATGGGTTGTATGTAAATGGTAGGAAAACAAATCAACTCCTTGCTTACTGACACAAAGTCATTGAAAATACATTTTTTAAATAGCCAAAATATTGCCTTGCAGTATCAGTCAGGAGCAAATTTAGTTTGTAGCACATGAAAGTGCTAACTCAATATGAAATGTGTTTTTGCTCTCTTGACTGAAAGAGTCTTCTAGGATGACTGTGAAATAGCACCAGGGATTGTTTTGGCCTCATGTACTTTTTTTTATTCTTTGGGTTGTTTGGTTGTTTGTTTTTTTTTTTTCCTTTTGGTTAGCTAAGATACCTTAGTGCCAAGATCAAGGGTTGTTTTTTTTAAAGACAAGAAAACTGACTCTCCTTGGGTTCATTGATGAGATAAAGTCGATGATGTGCATATATTAGCCAACATCAATTATGATTTAGAAGAGCTTCTGCACCATCCTGAGATACTCTAGACCATAAGGCAGCCCCAGATTTCATGCAGAGACCTAAGTCAGTCATCACTGGATTGAAGAGCCACTCATCTGCAACTCCTTAGATCAGCAGAGCTTCTTCAGTTACCAGCATTTCTTTCCTTTTTTAGTTATCATTGTAAACTACTTCACCTTTTCCATTTCTCAGTCAGTATTGCAGCTGTCTGTCTTTCAGAGGGTTAAAAGACTCATCCTGAAATTCAGGTCACACTTTGATTGCTTAACAGCTACTGAGGGCTAATCTTCCTAGGATGAGAGTGTTTGCAGATTGGCTTGGGCAGGCAAATCCATGTGCTGCCAGACCCCAATTACCCTGTCTGGGCACAAATTCGCATGTGCGCTCTGCCACCTACCTAGCGAGGACCACAGCTTGAGAGGTGCATCCCCTCCATCACACCTGTGAATCTCTGCCTTCTGAGAGGTGCTGTTGCCTGCTCATTGCTGATGCTCTCTTTGCTTTGTCTCTGCTCAAGTCCACAGGAGCCCAGGTGCAGGTAGCAGGGGACATGTTGCCAAACTCGACAGAGCGTGCGGTGACTATATCGGGTACCCCTGATGCCATCATCCAGTGTGTGAAGCAGATCTGTGTGGTCATGCTGGAGGTGAGTGCTTGGCATGTCTCCTCTCACTTGGCAGGTGTTCACACACATGAGCAATTTGCAAGAGTTCCCCAGGGGTGCTGCCTACCCTGTCGGTACCAGGAACTTCGAGTGGACTCTTAGACTGCACCATGCCTGGTCCGTGAGAGCTTCTCACAGCAGGGATTAGCAGTCAAAGGCCAGGGCTGTCATAACAACATTGTTGTCCAGCATTGAGCTGCAGCCCATTCTGAAGAGAAGAGCATTTAATTCTGATGCAAACTAGGGCAGAAAGCATCTAGGTCTTGTTTCAAACAGAAATAGTTCTGAGGATAATAATGTAGGTTTAGCAGGGACTTTTGCTTCCTTAAGAACAGGTCACTTCATAAGGCCAGAATGTTTCATTTTGATGGCAGATTTTAGCTCTCAGATTAAATGATGCAAAATCAATTTATATGGAGGTCTGGACATTTTAACCCTTGCAGAAAATGTCCAGCATTTCATGCAAGTAGATTTCTCAACTGTTTAAGTCGAATAGAACTTAGAAAAGAAAGATATTTCAGCAAGTCAAAATTAACTGTTTTGACCTAATAACTACTTTTTGACAAGGAACATGGAACAAAACATCTCACAGGTTTTGTTCCGTTGTGATTTTTTTACCTGAGTCTAGCCAAAGGCTGTCTCATGATGATCTCTGACACCCTGCTGTCCTGTTACTCTTTAAAGAGAGGAGAAACAGTGGAGTGTTTGAGACAGCACTATGGCTATTGGCTGTTCATTGGTATGCAGTGCATCACAATGTCATACAGC
This sequence comes from Semnornis frantzii, assembly GCA_013399775.1. Lineage (NCBI taxonomy): Eukaryota > Metazoa > Chordata > Aves > Piciformes > Ramphastidae > Semnornis > Semnornis frantzii. The sequence continues at coordinate 13,682 of VWYK01028971.1, read as the reverse complement.
CTAATGAAAATAAAAGCTTAAAAACTAAGAAGTTGACACTGTTTTACTGGGGAAAAGTGACTTCTGTTTTTCCTGGAAGACTGTGAGGAGGGAATTTCTTTATAGAAATGCAAGAGGACAGACAGAATATTAAAAAATAATTTGTGTTTGTTAGAGATGGAATAGGTGATGTCAATAGTTACCAGCTTTGTGAATAGATGTGATGGTTTGGGAGTTACCTGCCCATGAAAATCACCAGACTAGACTCAGCTGTCTGGAAGTTAAGGACTGAAGCTCTATTTACAGCTTAGCACCATGTACAAGCAGAGATATACACAATAGACATAAATACAGAAATAGACAAGCTAAAAGTAATACAGAAACACAATCCCCCTCCCAGAAATCAGAGTCCCCAGGAGGGGCTCCCCACCACCCTTCCACCTTCTTTCCACTCCTCTGCCTTACCCCAGGGTTTGCCTTACATGCAAGTTGAGTTTAGAGGATAGGCAAGGGGGCTTAGAAGCAGAGTGGTTAGCTAGCTTAACAGAAGCCCAGCAGACACAGCAGCTCCCAGAGAGAGAGACTCTCTCTCTTATCTATATTTGTGTCCTTGTTTTTACACATCTCAGCAAGCCTATGAGTGAAGCAGACATTACCACTGTTTGCTTTTCACAGCCTGGAATCTAATTTTTTTCATTAAAATATTCCAATTAGCTTCAAACCAGCACAATAGAGTGTAGTCTGTTGTCCAATTGACGTTCATGGAATAAATAGTTACTTGCGAAGGAAGAGAAACCAGTTCTCAGCATCAGAGTGAGGCAGTCCTGTTTTCCCACAGGTAGAGCTGCTTCTTACATAGTCACTTCTAAGATACAAAGATATTTCATTTTAAGTGCTAGGCAAATTGGGAGCAGCACCAAGACATTGCCTTAACTGCAGCTAAGTGTACTCTAATTTGCAGTGTGTATTTAATTTTGGCAAGGAACACTTCAGCTGACATGAAATAGCTAGTTAATTGTGTGGTGTTTATTAAAGGAAATTATATTACTGTTTCATTCCTTAGTTGTAGTAAGTGCACTGAAACCAGCACAGGTTCTGCTGGGTGCTGCACAGGCAGCTTGGAGCCTTGCTGCAGACACAATGCTCCTGCTTTATTTCCAAGGAGAGAGTTAGCCTTGGTCTCTGATTTTTCCCTTTGGGTCCTCGCTTTGGGCTACAGGGAACAAGCTCACTTTTCATGCATTACGAGGTCCATGGCTATGCTCTTCTGAAGCTGAGAGGACTTTTTCCCAGCTCTCCAGCTCAGTCAGTTGAAAAGCAGGATCAGGCTGGCCATTTGCAATTGAACAGCTGACTTCAGTCAGTCGGTAAAACAAGAAGCCCCGATGTGTATCAAGCACTGTAGGAAGGAGTGATGAGCAGGAGGCGTTCTCTGTGTTGACAAAGCAAGAGCCCTGGTCAGCTTCTCCCAGAACAGACACAGTCAGAATGGTGCCTGTCATTCATGGAGTGCCTTTACATGCTTACTGAAGCTTCATAGCTTCATCCAAGGATGGCAGTAATGAAAGAGCATTGCCTCTTTTGGCTGTGGTGGGGACTTCCCCCAAAGCCAGGCCCACTGACCTCTGACCCCATCTTGGGTCTGTGGGGTGGAGCGCAGAGTGTTGGGGCTGGGGCATTAGCTGCATGCATGCCTTGTTGTCAGAGGTGACTGAGATAAGGAGTGGCATTTTAACTGCTTCGTTCTGCATTTTGATCACTTTGTGTTTTTGTCTGCAGTCCCCACCTAAAGGTGCCACCATCCCCTACCGTCCCAAACCTGCCTCTGCACCTATCATTTTTGCAGGTGGCCAGGTAAGAGCAGACACCCTTTTGGCTCAAGCTGGGAACCACACCGTCTTGGCCCAACCGCAGCCAGCGCCTGTTAGTTTTCAACTTTTACTCCTTTTGCCTGGTATAGTATTGGTGTGCTTTGTCTACTCTGTATGCTTACATTGTGCAGGAAAGGAAAGCACTGCATTGCAAACTCCATGCAAAATTGAGATGACCAAGGTTTTAAAATCAACTTCTCTAAGAAAGAACAGTTTGCCCTTTTGCAAGCTGTTAGTTTTCAACTTGTACTCCTTTTGCCTGGTATAGTATTGGTGTGCTTTGTCTACTCTGTATGCTTACATTGTGCAGGAAAGGAAAGCACTGCATTGCAAACTCAAAGCAAAAATCAACTTCTCTAACAAAGAAAAGTTTGCCCTTTTGCAAGCTGAGAGGTGTCCAAATCAAATGGTCCCCAGGTGGGACAAAACTGCTTCTTGTAGTGGCTGGTTTTTTAACACTCTCATTGCAGCTCCACTAGTAGGCTAAGCTGTTCTGCCAGCTTTCTGAGATGATCAAGCAGCAGGATGCCTCTGCTCATGAAGGGCATAATTTTTCTCTTGTAGTTTTCATATTTTTTGAGGACCAAATAATGTGTTGGCAGTAAAAATTTGCACACCTGCAATTTGTACTGCTCATAGTCCCTCAGGACCAAGCAGCGGTGGGGTTTGGAAGTTATAAGCGGCCGAGTGTAGACCTTCCCAACCATGCCTGATAACGGCCTGATAACACAAGAACAGCATTCCTGTTTCTTTTCTATGTAGTGAAGCTTTGACAATTTCCCCTTCACCTTAAGCTGTGTCAGTCTTGGTTCTTATCTGGCTTTAAAACCCTGTGTGCAGTGTCAGTCTTCCTCTCCTTTCCATAATGCTCTGAAGTGAATCTGTGACAGGCTGCTCGGATGTGGCTGTTTGTTCTGCCACCATCTGTTGCACCATCTGATACAATTTTAGTATCTGATGACTCAGCCATCAATGCAGCTGATAAGTACCCTAAAACCACCACAGGAGCCTCACAAGGGGACTCATGTAGCCAACAGCTAAGAGCATCACTGCCCCAGTATGGGCAATGGAAGAGTGAGATGCTGAAAGCTCTGCCCAACTTAAAGGGAAATTTGGTCTCCTAAACCTGACTTAGAGGAGTGCAGCCATGCCTGTAATCTGGATTCACATATATGAAACCTCTCTGGCAGTAAGGCTGCCCTGCCTAGCCAAAGATGATAACATGGCCTCTTTTTAATTAGTAGCCCAGTGGGAAAAGACACTCACCCATATGGCAGAATATCAGCAGGCAGGTCCCACATCCCATCCCACTAACCCAGGCCAGGTCATCACCCTGTTGTGGGGCATGGAGCCTGAGCTGTCCCTACCCTATCAGGCAGGCCACAGGCAGACAGAGGGGGTAGAAACTGCTGCCAGTGTTGTTGGTGGTGTGATGACCCATGCCACCATAGGCTGCCAGTTCACAAGGAAGCTCCTGCACATCTCTAGAGTATGCCAAAATGCCATTGCTTTTGCCAGGCCATTGGGATGAGCTTTCCCTGAGTTCTTGTTTCAGCTTTGCCTTTGACTCTGTAATGATACTTTGGGATGCATGTCCAGAGTTTCATGATGTAGATGTAGTAGCATTCAGTACCTGGTGTTCAAGCCTACCACTCTAAGTTGTCTTCAGAACAAGAAATCTGCTTCCTTAGTGATGAAAGCTGAATTGAGGTCTACAATATTTTGCCAGAAACTGGTCTGTGGATGAAAGTTTTCCATAATTTACTCCATACATATGTTTACACTGCAGTGCTTTCCTTAAAGAAATGTGTGTGCAGAAATGTTAGCAGTATTTTAATTGCCACTGCCTTCAAAGACTCTATTTGTATATGTTGAAACTATTCACTAGAGTGCTCTAAGCAATTTGTAATAAATAATGGAGGGTGTCCTATTTCTACATTTAATTGCTCTTGTTATCTTCAGTTCTGCAAGTTAAAAATGTTCTCACTTCTTTAATGCAACTTTCTTGATGTGAGACAGTGTAAGAAACACAAACTTTCTGTGGGATGTGAATTTCTTTGTGCTCTGACTAAGCAGAACTTTGACAGAAAATGCTGCAAGTACATTTGGGTGCCAGTATGGAAAGACACTTTAGCCAGGTTTCCTAGGTGGAATGTCCTGCTGAAAATAAGGTTTGATCAGCAGTGTCAATTCTAGCCAACCTTTCAGCCACACTGTGAGAAGTTGTTTTTCCATTCTAAGTTATATCATGGGTATTTGAAAGGTTTTGGTTTGTTTAGTGCTTGCATAGCAAGCTACACTAGCAACATCAAATTTTCCTGAACAAATTTGGATTCTTCTGCTTTATGTATTGCTTTAATTCTCTTGTGCTTCTTTGATACTGTATTGCATGACAGAACAAAAAGGAGGATGAACACTGCCTTGCCCTGCTCTGCCCCTTACCAATATTTAACATACGCAGTGGTTAAAAGAGATAAACAAATGCAACACTCTTGCATGGTAGAAACCTTGGACATTCCTACCCATGGTGTTTATTTAAATGGGTACTCACAGGGTACAGCTTTGCATTGTGTCTCTAAGCAGTTTTATGGTGCAAACTGAGGAAGAGTCACAGCCAAGTCATTGCTGCTGTCAGTGCATCAGTAGGGAAGTTGCCTTTGATATTGGTGGAAGCAGACCTGTAGCTCATGGCCTTAGTGAAATGTTACAGCACAGATGTCTCAGGAGCTGCTGCCAGACCTGTATGCCTCAGCCACAGAAAGGCACAGTTCCTCTGTCAAGGACAAAAGCAGTCAATGGCAGGTTTTCTCAATCTAAATCAATCAGATTAACTTTATGGGAGTCTAAGAGCTTCTCTCTGTGTTTTTCAACCAAGAAAGATACTTCAAGACCCATCTTGTACATGCTGCATTGATGGTTTTCATTGACAACCAAACCAAAGCTACTCTGAGCTCTGAATTTTGGGGGTTTTTTGTTATTATTATATGTCCAGTTTGCCTCCTCATATGTATAGATGGAAGTATGAGGGAGTGATGAGAAAAGGAGTGACTTCTGTTCTTTCTTCTGTTAGATTTGGTGGTGTTTGGGTTTTGGGTTTTTTTTGTGATAGCTTCTTGCTGGTTTGCAGACCACTGCTTGGGAAACACCCATGTTAAAGATGTTCTGTCAGCTGGGTTTGAAGTAAATCCATAATCAGAAAGGGCCTAAGCCAGCAGAGAGACTCAAAGACCAAAGTGTTGTTTCCAGACGTGCTGTTTGCTCATAGACCCAAGCTCTCACCCAGTGCTATTTCCAGCTATGGCCTACCTGAGACTGGCTGTGCACAGAGCCCCAGCTCAGCAGAGTTGTGACATCTCCTTAAGGTTGTCCTCACTTGGTAAAACACTTAAACACTCTCTTTGCTTGCTTAAGGCTCACTGATGGCAGTGATCATCTGTTTTGGTGGACTGGAACCTTTCCTTGTCATTTATAAGCCAGTAGTGGCCATCCCCCATAGATGCACATGAATATCTTTGCCCATGAGCATCCCATTGAGCCCAGTCACACACAGTTCTGCCTGCAAATTGCTTCTGGGCATTAAGTTCTCCAGATTCCAGCCTTGCTTTATTAAAAAAAAAAAAAAGCAGAACTAAATTAAATAGGGTTTTGTTGTTGTCATGGGGGTTTTGATTGGGTTTTGGCTTTGGGGTTTTGGTTTGTGGTTTTGGTTTTTTTGGGTTTTTTTGTTTGGGGTTTTTTTTGGGGGGGGGATGGTTTGCTTTCTGGAAGCAAAATTCAGCTGCAGAAATGTGTATCAAGCAGCTGAGTGTAAAGGAGATGGGGTAAATTAATTAATACGAGATGATATATAAAAATATTAACAGTTTATTAATATTAAATATTCAGAACTCGCATCACCCCGATCACCATT
>VWYK01028968.1:2516-13895 GCA_013399775.1 Semnornis frantzii | reverse complement strand
TTGTTTGTAAAATTAGTGCATATCATACTTCTGTGCAGCTGAAGGTATGTTGTTTGAATGAGTGAGAAGATACTTGTTGTTATTAGGGAGGTTTTTTACCCTCAACTCAGCAAATGAGAGCAAAATAAACACTGCTCTGTGAAAATCTGGAAAGTGTACACACTGAATTCAGATGCATCAGGATTTTGGTCCTGTGTTTCCCTAAAATCTTGAGAGATAAGTTTAGCTCAAGGCATTTTTTAAAGGTGAGAAGATCTAGTAACTCCTAAAATAGTACCTTCTTTTTGTTCTGGATGCCATTAGTTGCACTAATATTGTTACTGTGAAGTCTAATACAGTCTTAAGGAGGAAAGTTACAGAAAGTAAAAATACCAATGTTCTACTATGTGTTGTAACAGAAAAAAGAAAAATGTGGATTTTAGAACAGTTGTTCTCTTCTTGAAGAGAACTCTGCCATAATACCCAGAAATACTTCCTATTAATCATCATTAAGGCTTTACCAGCATGTAAATCTTGTCATGACTGGAGAAAATCACTACCCTAAATGAAGCATTACAACAGCAATATGTGATGTGTTGAGCATTCAGAACAGTGAGCTATTGTTTGAAAAGCAGTCTGGCCAGTGAATGAGCTGGTATGCCAGGCTGCTGCTATGATCACTGACAACAGTAGCTTGCCTGCTTGATTAAATTGTTACAGAACAAAAAGGGGTGGAAAAGAAAGAGCTGGTTTTGTGCCTGCCTGTGGAACCCAGATAGAACCCACTCCTTTGAACTGAGTGCGGATGAAGCTGAGGAAGACAGCACAGTGAGAGGATGGGGAGTGATTGAGAGGAGTAATGCAGCATCTGCCAGTCTATGGAGTTGATAGTATTCAACTATACTTGATAGTACTAAGCCCCTTCAAAACCATGGCCTGAGTCAGATGTATGGTTTGTAAGTTTGTTTGATTTTTGGTTTTGTTTGAGTTTTTTGGTACTGAGCACTGCATAACCACCAGAACCACCTTTGGAATCAATGATTGGGTCTGTAGGAATCAGAGACCCAGCTGAGCCAAACACTGGAGATTCTCTCTTACCACCTTATCTCCATTAGAGACTTAAAATGGTTCCCAAAACTTGTTGTAAAACTGGACAGAAATACACTATTTTAAGTATTCATCTCATTTTTCATTAAATGAATTTTGCTTTGCTGTTCTGCAGTTTATTTCAGTCCTTCCTAAATGATGAGTGTTAAGTTGTGACTGTTTATTTGCTTTGGGATTCTGCAGCACCAAACTCAATGCAGGTACTGTACAATATCACAACTTGGACAACACTGCAAGGTAAATACTGTGTGTGAGCAATGGTTTTCATTTCTTCTCACTATACCTGAAAATTTATATATGCTTTGATATTTTAGTCATAGAGTTACTTTGCTTGGAAAAGACCCTTAAGGCCATTAAGTCCAACTATTATATAACTCTGCCAAGGATGGTGCTAAACCATGTCCCTCAACACCATATCTCTGCCTCTTCTAAACCACTCTGAGGATGGGATTCTACCACCTCCCTAGGGAGTGAAGAAGCTTTTTCTACTATCTCTTCTAAACCTCCTCTCGTGCAACTTGTAGACATTTCTTCTCATCCTATTGCTTATTACCTGGGAGAAGAGAATGGTGTCCACCTCACTCCTACCTCCTTTCAAGGACTTGCAGAGTGAGAAGATCTCATCTCAGGCTCCTTTCCTCCACACCGAATGACTTCTAATTCTCTCAGGTTCTCCTCAGAAGAGCTGTTCTTCAGACCCTTTACCAGCTTTGTTGCCCTTCTCTGGACCCAGTTCAGCAGCTCAATGTCTGTTCTGTAGTGAGGATCCCAAAACTGAATTCTGTACTCAGGGTGTGGCTTTATCAATGTTGCGTATGGGGAATAATCACTTTCCAGGTCCTGCTGGACATGTTATTCCTGATACATACCGGGCTGCTGTTGACCTTCTTGGCCATGTGGTCTCATTCAGCTAACTGTCAACCAACATCCCCAGGTCTTTCTCTTTGGGGCAGTTCCCACATGCTCTCACCCTGGTCCTGAAGTTTTATAGGTGGTGTGAAGTACAAGACCTATAGTAACATCTTTACAAAGTTCTACATGGAAACACTTCCTGAAAGAATATTTACATGTTCTTAAGCATTTTCAAAAAAACTCAACCAACAAAGCCACCTCCTGTCTGTTTCCCTTGGAAATGCAAAAACTGTCCAGAACTTCTGTTGCCCTTGACCAGAGCCAAGATTTGAAGTAACGGCGTGGTGTTAAAGCATTTATATCTTATTACTTGTCCCTTGAGTTGTGCAGTTCTGCCATCAGGGTTTCACAGAGCAAACCTTCCAAAGCAAATAAATAAATAAAATCCCAGCTGACAAGCTAATATAAATGGTATGAAACAGAAGGGTAAATGGGGGAAAAAAAGAGTGATTTGACATAAACAAATCAGAGCTGTTGACAGTGTGGGTGATTTTGAGAAGTGCAGTTCCATTAAATTCACAGATACGAATCCTGACAAATAACAAGCCATGGTAATTTATATAAACAAGGAAAGGAAATAAGGAGTGGATGTGGAAATCTAACAAGAATGTGGTTGTTAGTGCAGGGCAAACCACTATGGGTAATGTGGATAGGAAAATCTGGGAGTCTCTGAAGTAATGAGGCAGTGCTGACGTGCGGTGCCCTGCTGGAAAGGGTCATAGAGGTGGGCCACTGTGGGAGGACTGAAGGAAGGTCTGGGTTCTCTGCTTTTCACACCAAGCACAGATGCAGGCTGGGTGGATAATGGATAGACCCTATGGTCCTGAGGAGAAGGACTTCAGGGTGCTGATAAGAAGCTCAACTTGATCCAGTAATGTGCATTTCCAACCAAGAAGCCAGGTGTATCCTGGGCTACATCAACAGGAGCATGGCCAGCAGGTTGAGGGAAGTGATTCGCCTGCACTGCTCTGCTGCAGGCTGTGTCCTCAGCACAAGAAAAATGTGAAACTGTTAGTGTGGGCCTAAACGAGAGCCATGGAGGTGATCTGAGGGCTAAAGCACCTCTCCCATGAAGACAGGTTGAGGGAGTTCAGCCTGGAGAAGAGAAGGCTCCAGGCAGACCTTAGAGCAACCTTCCAGTATTTGAAGGAGATCAACAGGATAGCTGGTGAGGAACTTGTTATAAAGGAATGCAGTGACAGGATGAGAGATAATGGCTTTAAACTGTGAGAAGCTTGATTTACCTTAGGCATTAGGAAGAAATTCTTCAGTGAGAGTGTAGTGAGGCACCGGAACGTGCTGCTCAGAGAAGTTGTAGAGGCTCCAAGCCTGGAAATGTTCAAAGTCAGCTTGGATGAGACCTTCAGCAAGCTGGGCTAACAGGAAATATCCCTGCCCATGGCAGGGAGGTTAAACTTCAAGGTGCCTTCCAATCCAAAATATTATACAATCATTAGATTGTAAAGTCACATAAAAACTGAGGTCTTGGTGCTGTGTTGTTGGGACCAGATGTCTGTGATGTTCATTGAAGCTAGCAGGTTTCTCACACTTCACAAGCAGCACATCTGTGGTTCGCTCTTCCAGTGGACCTCCGGTTCATCCATCCAACATTTTATCTGCTTTACACTGAAGTCTCCTTGCAGGTATGTAGTGGTTGTTCATTCTGAACAGTCAATATCACATACAACTGGCCTGCAGGCTCATCATGAAGTTCACGTCCCTCTGATCTTCAGAAAGAGCTCATTTTTAATCTTTCATTGAGGGCTCTTAATGGACAAACCTATTAAAAATTCAAAGCTCTGTATTTATTTAGATAAAAGATGTTAATTATAAATGTCCAGCCATATGGTCATTAAGACTAACATTTAGTAGGATGAAGGGAGAATGAATCTTTTAGACAATAATGAACTGTTTTAGAGAATAGAAACTCTTTTGATGTTGTGTTTCATGTAGATTTAACAATGGAGTGGCTTTTGGTAGCCTGCAGTGGTTCACACTGAAGAACTTAGTTTTCTTTCATGTTTTTTTATGTCTTGCTACTGGAGAGTATCTATTAAGGAAAAACAAGCCACTAAAGAAATGCCTCAAGGAAAGCCAGATGGTTGAATATTGGCATCCGAAATGAAAATAAAATATTCAGCCATACATATGTGCTTTAAACGCTCTTAGCTGCAGTCCTTTGTTTATGAGCCAGACTCCTTTTCTTTGTTTTTGCATTGATATCTTTGAACTTGTTTTGCATATGTCTTAGAGCATCAAAGCTGAGCAAAAATGTGGCTAAGGAGATTTTTTTTGTGCTTATTGATTTTTAGCCCCAAATCAGATACAGGGTTAGGTTTTGGCCGGATATCGTGCCCTGAAGTAGAAGAGGTTGTTTAGGACAGAAGTGAGCTTATTCTTGTATTGTACCTCAGTCTGGCAGGTTTTTTTAAAGCCTTGAATGCGGACAGGGATATCATTAGCAGCTTTCTGAATGTGTCATGGCATTTCCTGCTAACACTGCTGCACATATAGTTCTGTTCAAGCTGAAAATCTTTCAGCTTCATCTGTAGTGATGGTGTCCTTGTTGTCTGGAACCAGCTCGTGTAAAATGAGCAACAGTTCAGGAAAGCACGTGTAAGTAAGCAGACACCACTGACAACAAAAAGTGTGGTGGAGACATATGAAAATTCAGTTCTACAGAAGCCCAGCCAACTCCTGGAGCAACCTACAAAATTCCCTGCAGGTACCCAGCATTTTTAATCTGATACAGAAAAGGACAACTGTTGTATTGTTACTGCACTACCGGCCTTCTGTTTCCATTGAAAATTCTTCTTTTAGTATTTCTGGTACTTTCCTGATTTCGTAGTCCAGGCAAATCTTTGAAGGCAATGATTAAAGACTGGGGTGACATCAGTGATTGCCACCAAAAATGCATTTCTGGGAAGTGTCCGTTAGATATGCAGTGTTGTGAATAGTGTCTGAACAGAACCTGCCATTTAAGTTGTACTATTTTGATCCAGAGGTCCTTGATGGAAATATGCATGGCATGTGTTTCTCTGTGTTGAGATAGCTAAAGAGATGACAGTCCAATTCCATTCAGACCCGCTTACTTCTTTTCTCTCTCTGTGTTTGGAGATCAAGTTGTGAGTTGGACTTGCTTGCAAAGCTACTTTGCTGCTGTCAGAAACTCATCATTCCTTCCTCTCTTGAGACTAATGGCTTTAAAGTACCCAACTGTTGGTGCTTGAGATTCAAAATGTGGAAGTAAAATTACATGGTTTATGCTCAAAGTAGTATGGATTCTTGTATGTCTCTCTGCTCAGTCTCTTCCAGGAGTTCTTAACTACCTTCGTATTTTGGCCCATATGCTCAGGAGTGCTAACAACGTTTGTAGCATGTGAGACAGTGTAAGAACTGCTTTGGCAAGTCACTGGGTATCCAAGGAAGGCTGTGAGTGGGTGGAGCTCTATGTACCTTGCTCCTATTGCTGTAGAGAGCGAAGAAATGCAATGTAGTGGGGGCTGGACTGGTGGCTTTCAATCAGGTCTTCACTGTTAGAACTGCTGCCTACAGCAATATAAATTTAGAACAGTTATATATTACCGCAGTGCTAGATGCTGATTTGGGTCTGAAGGAAGATTGGAAGGGTGAGAAACGGATTAAGGTTTATTGTAAAATTGCTAAATCTGTGTGAGGACATGCAAGATCTAATTCCTGTTCTTCAGCACAAGGATGATTCAAAGATCTGAGAAGATATTAGGCAAGGAAGAGGTCCATCTAGGAGCTTTAGATTTATGCTTCAAATAAATAAAGGGTTATTAAAAATAGTTAAGTTTTGAAACTACTCATAAATGAACACAAACAGGTTTCTCTATATCTTAGTTCTTAACCTGCTGCCAGTTGTCTCACCCAGCAGCAGTAGCCAGGAGAGATTTCCAAAAGAGTCCTGTAGTCACAAGTACCACTTGTCCAACAAATGAATGGGAAGTTCAGAGTCTTAAGTTTGCATCTGATATTTGACCCAGGTCTTGGTCAGGTTTTCTGTGACAGGCTGAGTAGGAAGAGTAGAAACTCTTAACACAGAATCAGGCATCTGACCTACAGAAAAATTGCATCAAACTTGAGATATTAATGAACAGCAGAACCAGAGATGAGTAGATACAAATTATTTCAAATATTGGTAGTGTTTCATTATTTACTTAATTTAGCTAGTAGACATTTTGATCTATTTTGGTTACTCAAAATCTCCAGCTGCAGAAGCCAAACACAAGTCTTTCTTGTGAGTGTGCAAGAGCCCTAGACTAGGCTGCCCAGAGAGGTTGTGGACTTTCCTTCTCTGGAGAGATTATAAAAACACCTGGACACTGTGATTCCAGGCAACCCACCCTGAATGACCCTGCTTTAGCAGGAGGGTTGGATTAGATGATCTCCAGAAGTCACTTTCAACCTCCATCACGATGGAACTCTGTGAATATATAACAAAAACATGAACAAGACTGGAGTCTGCTGCTGGGACAACAGAAGGCAACTTAAACAAAGGCCGTTGTTAGAGATGTTATCACATAGGCATAGTACTACACATAGCTAATGCTCCACAGATATTTAGATTGGTATCCCTCTGAGCAAAATGTGTCCATATAATAACAGCTCCTCTTTGTCCAAGGACTTTGAAGCCCCTTGGGTGAATGCATTGATTTTTGTCCCCAGTTAAGGTCTTGTTTCTTGGATGGAAATTTACACTTCTGAAGGGCCTTTCCTGAATCCAGCAGAAGCAACTGTCTGCTATGAGAATGTTAGAATCATAGAATTGATTCAATTGGGAAAGACCTTTATGATCATTAACTAAAACCATTATCTAACTCTATCAAGTCTAATCCATGTCCTTTAGCAGCACACCTATGTGTCTATGGATATTTAAATCATACATTGTTGTTCAGAGGGTAGCAACCTCGGATGGAAATCCATAGCAGGGAACAGATTTCTGTGCTCTTCAGGTTAGTCAATACTGCCATGATCCATCCAAGGTGATTTGTGTCGGTTCCATGAGACCACTTAGTGACTTCTGACGCAGAGTATTGTCGAAACCCCACATCAAACACTGGTGTCCATGTATCATCCCATGCTTTGCTTGGTCAACAGTACATCATACTGACCAGTGGTAGAGGAAAAGAGGCTTTCTGGAATTAGCTGTTAGTATTTATGTCAACCCCTTGTGTAAATGTCAGTGAATTCCCATTGCTCAGTTTTAACCTAGATAGATTTTTTTTTTTTTCTGTGCTACTCCATTTGTTGAGACTACTTTGGGGGAAATCTCTTATATTGTTATTTCTATTTGTTGAACCTTTTCACCTGAACAGATGGAAGTGCATTCAGTGACTCCATCTTATTTAATGTGAAAGTTAGTCTGTTTCAAAGTCCTTTATTGTTTGCAATACCATTTTTGTAACCATAAAAACTGGGAGCTGAACACACAATCTGCATTTGTTATATTAACCTTTGTCATACTAGCCTTCATCAGCTAGAGATCAGGAAACAATGAAGTTTGTTTTCAATCCTTTGTGCTACTCTCCCAGTTAATTTGTTTTAAGTTTTACAGCAGCAACATTTCTGTTTAAACATAAATCCCCTAGCCCATGTCTGTCTGTTGCCTTTTTTTTTCTCCTGCCTTTAAGCTATTTGCAATTAAACCTCTGTAAAATATGAAGCATCAGAAATGTTAAACTATCTTGGAAATGAAGAGGCATGAAACAGATGACTAACGAGAAGCAGAAGCTAAGTGCCTATTCTGGTAGAGAGTTCACATCACCTTGTAATATTTCATATCCTATTTATGAGTCACAGTAATCATAGAATCATAGAATGTCAGCGGCTGGGAGGGACCTCAGAAGATCATCTGGTCCAGGCCCCCTGACAGAGCAGAATCACCTAGAGCAGATCATATTCAGGAACTGTCTGGAGGGGTTCTAATATCTCCAGAGGGGGAGACTCCACAATCTCTCTAGGCAGCTGATTCCAGTGCTCTGTCACCCTCACAATGAAAACATTTTTCCTCAGGTTCACATGGAACATCCTATGCCTCAAATTCCACCCATTACTGCTTGTCCTGTCACTGGCCATCATTGAGAAGAGGCTGGCTCCATCCTCCTGGCACTCACCCTTTACATATTTATAAACATGAATGAGGTCGCCCCTTAGTCTCCTCCTCTCCAAGCTAACAAGCCCCAGCTCCCTCATGCTCTCCTCATAACAGAGATGTTCAGTTTCCTTAATCATCTTTGTGGCTCTGCACTGGATTCTCTCAAGCAGCTCCCTGTCCTTCTTGAACTGAGGGAACCAGAACTGGACACAATACTCCAGATGAGGCCTCACCAGGGCAGAGTAGAGGGGAAGGAGAACCTCCCTTGACCTACTAACCACACCCCTTCTAATACACCCCAAAATTGCATTGGCCTTCCTTGCCACACTGCTGGCTCATGGCCAGCCTCCCGTCCACCAGGACTCCCAAGTCCCTCTCCCCTTTACTGCTCTCCAGCAGGTCAGTCCCCTACCTATACTGCTACATGGGGTTGTTCTTTCCCAGGTGCACATCTCTGCACTTGGCCCTGTTGAACTTCATTAAATTTCTCCCTGCCCAACTCTCCAGCCTGTCTAAGTCTCTCTGAATGGCAGCACAAGTCTCTGGTGTGGCAGCCACTCCACCCAGCTTGGTGTCACCAGTAAACTTGCTGACTGTGCACTCCATGCCCTCATCCAGGTCATTAATGAATACATTGGACAATACCGGTCCCAGTACCAATGCTTGGGGAACTCCACTAATTGCAGACCTCCAGCTAGACTCTACCACATTCACCACAACTCTCTGACTTCTTTCCTTTAACCAGTTCTCAATCCACCTCACTACTTCATCACCCAGACCATACCTCCTCAGTTTAGCTATGAGGATGCTGTGGGAGACAGTGTCAAATGCTTTACTGAAATCAAGGTAAAGCACATCCACTGCTCTTCCATCATCTGTCCACCTGGTTACACCCTTGTAGAAGGTTATCAGGTTGGTCAAAGTCACTTCCCCTTAGTAAAACCATGCTGACTGCTCCCAAAGACCTTCTTGTCCTTAATACGCCGAAGCACAGTGCTGAAAATAAGCTGCTCCATTGTCTTTCTGGAGATGGAGGTGAGGCTGAGTGGTCTGTAGTTACCCAAGTCCTCCTTCTTACCCTTTTTGAAGATTGGAGTGACGTTTGCCCTCCTCCAATCCCCAGGCACCTCTCCTGTCCACCATGATTTACCAAAGATGACAGAGAGTGGTCTGGCAATGAGCTCCGTCAGCTCCTTCACCACTCATGGGTTCATGGTATCAGGACCCATGGGCTTAGAGAACAGTTAAGTAAATTGAACATCCATAACCAGTCCTCACTAATCCAGCCCCCATCAACCAAGGAAGCCTCCTCCTTAACCTTCTCTTCCTCTATGGACTCAGGTGTGTGGAGCTCCTGAGTGTAGACAAAGACAGCATTCAGCAACTCTGTCTTATCTGCATCTCCTTCCACAATCTGTGGACTTCTTCTACATGATTTTGTTCAGCAGCTCCCTATTTAACCATGCTGGTCTTCTGATTCCCCTTCTTGATTTCCTACTCACTGGAATACTCTGATCCTGAGATTAGAAGAAGTATTTCTTGAATATTAACCAACTAACATGGACCACTTTGCCTTGTAGTATTCTGTCCCATGCTATTGCCTCTTAAAGCAATTACTAGGGGAAATGATTAATGATTAAAGGAAAAAAAAAATCCCACCAAAGTACAGTCCTGAGATTTGTTTAAATTATGGAAATGAGACACTTCAAACCCTCCTTTGCTGAAGATGAGATTGTCAGGACAATTTAACTTGGAGAAGTGTGGGGATAATGGAAGGACGGATGGGACTGTAAGTTTGGAGGTTTTTTTGCATGTGTCCATTTTGAGTAGTGCATGAGTATAACTCACATGACATCATAAGATGCTTCCTTTCTGTTTTCTCCCAGCTACTGGGCTGTGACAATTCTGTGTTCATGAATAACGTACACCTGTGATAAAACTAAAAGCAAAGCTCATTGAACAATGAGCATGAGATCACAGGGGTCTGGAGTCTTCCCATGCAGATTGCTTAGCTCTTGTAGTATTTTTCTATGTGAGAAAAACATGTTGTAGCTATAAAATTCGACAGACCTGCTTCTCTTCTTTCTTACAGAAGTTTTCTAGGGATGTCTCTCCTTTGCTTTCAGTGATGTTGACTGATGATTCTCACTACTATGAGAAATGAGGTGTTTGGTGACTTAGATAATTTTAAGAGCATTTTTCTGTTTTGTCTGGGTGATCAAGATCCTGGACACACTATTTAGGGGTTGCTTCTCTTCTATTAATTTTGTGTTATTTACTAGGCCTTATTATTAACAGCCTGGAAAGCAGGAATAAAAACTGTGTTTAATATTTCTGCATGGTATGCTAATGGTCCAGGTGTGTAGAAGGCACCATGGACAAAGAAGCAGCAAGAGACAAATGTGTAGGCATTAAATCTGGCTTCTCAACGCTACAGTTTTAGGGCAGTGCAGAGACCTGCAGCAAAATATTCGGGGGGACAAACTGTCTTAACAGCGTAAAGCAAAGGATCAAAAGCAACTTCATAAGTGATTCTATTGTTCTCTCTATCTTATGCAGAGAAGAAAGGAGTCACTTGAGAAGTTCCTCAGTGTTTGCATGATGCTGGTCAGTCATTCAGGGTGCTGAAGCTTCATGGCGTCCACTACCTATTACTTAAGTGTTAATGGCACCTGAGAATAAGAAGCTTGGAAATATCTGTACTATCTGCCCGCTGTTCAATGACTACCATCATTAAGTGAAAGATATGCCTTGGACGTGGTTTTATCCAGCTCAAGAGATTTTCCTGGCTTCTCATGCCTCACTTACTTTGGATCTGATTGTGTTTTTAATTAAATGCTTGTTCAGTTGGAAAATGTTGATTCGCGAAAGCCAAAATGTTTTGGGGAAATGTGCTGATTTGTAGTCACTTTGATTTCTTATTTCTTTTATCAGAGTGACTGTCTGGCTTTCAAAAAAAAAAAAAAAAAAAAAAAAAAAAAAAAAAGGTTCTATTTTGGATCTCAGAAGCCAGAAATAAGTTCAAAAGTCTACCTCACATGCGTCAGTTTGATCGTCTTTCCCAGGGATTACAGAAAGGATTAATTATTTAAGGTTAATATTTAGTCTTTGAAATGTCTCATTGCAGTCTTTAGGTGACAAGATCTGTTTGATCCTGCTGATCAATTTAGGTGACAAGATTTATCACCTGGAGCTTTTCAACCTGAAGAAGAGAAGAACGAGAGAGGGTTTTATCAATGTTTATCAATATCTAAAGGATGTGG
>VWYK01028966.1:2488-13436 GCA_013399775.1 Semnornis frantzii | reverse complement strand
ATATATATATATATATATTATATTTTATAATTAGTTTATACTGCTAAAGTAATACTGCAGTTAATTTTTCCTTCTATTCTTTCATATAAACTACTTTCAGGTATTGTAGGCTTAGTGTGAATGGAGTAATAGAGAAACAACAAATCGAAGTTTTATTTTTACCTGGTGTATTGTTCCATTATTTGAGTTGAAGACCAAAATTTGGGATAGCCCTGTTATCTTGCTTTTGTTTGGAGAGAGATTTTATTTTTTTTTAATAATAGTTAAATGATTTCCTAGGCATGTTTTGTGTAAAAATGATTTAAATAATGGAGTTAAAGAAATAAGCAATAAAATTAAAAGGAATCGATTAGGGTTTTGGTTTTTTTTTTTTTATGTAATGGCATCTGAAATTCTAGATATTGTAAAGAAAAATACATCTATGCCATGTTTTCTCTCTTTGCTCATTCTATTTTTGCAAAATGAGAAAATTGTCTGCTTTTGGAGAGGTTGATGAAATGCTGTATGGTGGCACTGTCATTGCAGTGAGAAGAAAGAAGGTGATGTTTAGAGGGGGGAAAAAAGAACACTTACTAGAGGGAATTTTGGTGTGGACAGGAACTGTTAAGGTTATGAAAAGCCATCATCCAGGCCGTCTCAGGAGCCTTCAAAAATGAGCTGTTCCTGGAAAGGTGATGGAACAGTTCGTTTTGGAGGTCATCTCTAAGTGTGTGTAGAACAGGATTATCAGAAATAGTCAGCATGGATTCATGTAGGGGAAAATCAGGCTTGACAAATCTGATAGCCTTCTGTAATTGTGTGACCAGCTGGGCAGATGAGGGGAGAGCAGTGGTGTTGTCTACCTTGATTTCAGCAAGGCTGTTTATGCTGTCTCCCATAAATCCTCATAAGTAAGCTCAGGAAGTGTGGATTGGAGTAGACAATGAGGTGGATTGAGAGTGTCTGAATGACAGAACACAGAGGTTTAACAGTGTAGGGTTTAGTTGGAGACCTGTGGCTAGTGGTGTTCCCTGGTATCAATACTGAGTCCAGTCTTGTCCAGCATGTTTATGGACACCCTGTGAATGAAGGGGCAGAGTATCCTCAGCAAGTTTACCAATGATGCAAAACTGGGAGGAGTGGCTGACAAACCAGAAGACTGTACTACTATTCAGTGAGACCTGAGCAGGCTGCTGAGCTGGCTAGAGAGGAATCTAATTAAGTTCAACAAAACCAAATATGGAGTGCTGTACCTAGGGTGGAATAACCCCATGTACCAGTATAGGTTTGGGGTTGACCTGCAGGAAAGAGCACTGCAGAGGAGAATCTGGAGTGTTGGTGGGTAACAAGTTATCCATGTGCCAGTAATGTACCCTTGTGGCCAAGAAGGCCAGCAGTCTTCTGGGGTCCACTAAGAAGTGTGTGGCCATCAGGTTGAGGGAGGTTCTTCTTCCCCTCTACTCTGCCCTAGTGAGACCACATCTGGAGTGCTGTGTCCATTTCTAGGCCCCACAGTGCAAGAGGGACAGGGACCTACTGAAGAAAGTCCAACAGAGTGCCACAAAGATTAGGGGACTGGAGAATACTGAGAGTGGATCATATAAATGCATATAGATATCTAAAGGGTGGAGGTCATGTGATGTGGCCAGGCTCTTTTTGGTGGTACCCAGGACAGGAGAGAGGACAGTGGTACAAACTAGAACACGGGAAGTTTCACTTGAATTTGAGAAACTTACTTAGAGTGCGACAGAGCACTGGAACATGTTGTCCCAAGGGGTTGTGGAGTCTGTTCTGGAGACTTTCAAAACCCACCTGGATGTGTCATGATCTAGGCATACCTGCATTAGAGGAGGGGTTGGACTAGATGATCTTCAGAAATCTCTTCTAAAACCTACTGTTCTAAATTATGTGATTCTCTTGACTTCCTGGATTAATGTAAGTGGTTATTTGCTAATTTTTAAAGAGGGATTCCCCCGTCAACACATAGATTAAAGCTGTTCTAAGAGAAACATGCAGTTGTGAAGAGGCTGGAATCATGTGGTAGATGATGGATGATATAATAGGAAGGCAAGTAACTTAATTCTCCCTCTAACACAGTATTCGCGTAACATGCCATGAAACAGGCCATAGGAGAAAAAGTGTTAAAGAGCTGGAAGGCATCTGCTGCTATCCTGAATAGAGAAAGGGATTGAGTGGATTTTGTTTTATTTTTAATATATGGTCAGATATTTACAGAATCACAGAATATTGGGGGCTGGAAGGGGACTCAAAGGATCATCTAGTCTAGCACCCCTGGTGGTCAGAGCAGGACCACCTCTTTTTTTGACAGTCCAGTCTTCATTTTTATTATTTTTTTACACTCCACTTCTCCTCCATTTCTCTCCTTTCCTCTCCATCTGCTATTCTCCCCATCTTCCTCTTTTTCTTTCCATCTCCTTCCTTTCCTCTCCATCTTCCTCCTTCCCCCCATCTTCCTCCTTTCCTCTCCATCTTCCTCCTTTCCTCTCCATTTCCTTCCAAATTTCCCCTCTTCTCCCTCCTTTCAGTACTATCTCCCTTTTTTCACCATATCTATCTCCTTCCAACCTCACACTAAATTTTCTCCTTTTTTTCCCCCTAAGCTCAGAGCACCTGGGTTTTATTGGAGTCTCCTCCTACCCCAGGTGTGACCACTTTGCCCTCCCTACCCACTCCCCATTTTAAGCCACTCTAGGAAAGGCAGAAGCTCTAAGCTGTGCCCAACTGGGCAGAGGGATCCTTCTCCTGACCTCACTGGTGAGTCCTCATGGTGTGCACTGGGTGACTGGTGAAGGTGATCAAAGGCCCGGGGGCCTAGTGGCCCCCGGGTTAGATAGGAAGAGGAAAATTGAAGTACAGTGCCACAGGTATACAGAAGTGGGGAAATAAAAGGAGGAAAGAAAGTGAAATTCCTTGCTCTTGGAATTTCATGCCTTCAAGTAGGGGTTTACAACCTTAATAACAGAATTCAAATGTAACCAATGCGATTATCTCACTGAAGTTCTAATTCAGTTATTTTTCAGAAACGTCTCTTGCTTTCTTTACCCAATCTTTGATCTAGGCAACTTGCATTTTCTGTAGTGTTCTGACTTAACGAGCTGCCTACATGATTCATACCTTTCTCTTAGGAGAAAAATGCAGTCTCTTGGTATTAGATAATCCCTTTCAGTTGAGAATCTCAACATACATTCAAAGTTTAATTAAAACTTTACCCCACAGCCAGTTACAGAAAGAAGGGTTTTATTAGATTAATGCTCTATCATGATTTAAAAAAAAAAAAAAATAGTAATAAGAAACTATGTTTTCATATGTTGCACCTGGAGCTTTCATTTTCTGCTGGGTCACATACGTGCAAGTTTACAGGCCAAAGATAGCTGTGGGTTTGCAGCTTTACTCCTTTAGAAAGGTTTCTCCTTTTTTTGAGAGTAACTTTACATATTGACTCGGGATGTGCTGAAAGACTTCAAAACCTATCTTGCATTTCGTGCTGGTTTGAGCTAATTGGAATATTTTTTAGTAGAGAAAATTGTACTAAAGGCTGTGAAGGAAAACAATGGTGATGTCTACCTCACTCAGAGGCTTGCTGTGAATGTTTACAAAAAGATAAGAGTCTCTTGAGCAGGCAGTCTGGGTCATGAGGCACTTGCTACTTGCTTGTTTCTTGGGTCTTGGNCGGGGAACTCCCAAACTGTCACACACTTATGCTTCAAGAGTATTCAGTTTTACAGATCATGCTGTCTTTTACTTAAATTGAGATTATTAATTCACATATTGTATTCTTCACTATAGAACTTACAGGTCACTTACAGATCCTTCCTTGGGTTTCCACAGTCATAACACATAATTGTGTCTCAAAATTATAAACTTGATAAACTGTTTTGTTATAAAATGTAATCTAAGAATCTCAGTTGTGGTTCATTAGTACCTCTGTGAAAAAGAGGCAACTTTGCTAATTATTGCGCTTGTGTGGTTGGTAGCGCACTTGCGCGGTTGTTTCATACAACTACTCTAGCATTACTCCTCTGATGGGATTTTTATAAAAACACTTTAACATGGAAATGCTCTGTGATTTTTTTTTTCTGTACATTCTGATATATGCTGAAAGAATAAGGAATGCTCATGTCTTATAGTGAACTTAATCCTATTACTTAAGGCATTCTTTTATTTTTTCATGAAAGACTCTTAAATTTTGAAACAACCCAAAGGATATATAATCCTCCATCTCTATTTAAAGGCTATCAGCAGATTGTCAGGGAAGCATGCACACCTAGAAATTCTGAGTAACAGCAAGGTAAATGTCACTCATTAATGAGGATTTATAGAACACTTCCAATCATCGGCAATTTGTGGTGCTTCAAATTCCTTTCTCGTGGTTCATAGTGTATTTCTCATCTTCTCATATAATGTTGTGACCTTTTCTTTGTCTAAAACACAAGGCACAAGATATTTTTCAATCTTCTTTATTAAGTCAGTAAAGCTGCTATCCATACAGAAAGAATGGTGGGTTAAACATTTCTATTACTTTGTGGCAATCTTGAATCTAAATTCATTATCAGAATTAAGCAATAATAAAATGCCAGTAACCTTTTTATTTCTGTCGAATTAAAATAACAGTGCTAGGGAAATACTGTTTGCTTCAGGAATGTTCACCTGGCTTTAACTCAGATTAGAGCTGAAAACAAACAGGACAGGTTAATCCAAGATATGTGGATTACTGCAAATACCTTTTTCAACGTGTGGGCATTTTTTAATGTGGCTTTGCACATCTGTGAACATTTAAAGTATGCATTATTTTTTAAAAGTAGATTTTCTTGCTTGTGTTGTAGCATAGCCTAGTGGTTACTAGAGGGTATTATTTTATGCTTCCAATCTAGAACTAAAAAAGGAATATTGAAATTTTTTTTCAAATGGATTGCTTTAAAAGGATTAGTAGTACTCAGTGATCATACTGAAAAAAAAGTACATAATAACAAAACTAATTTCTTACAAATTGAGAAGCATAACAGAGAAATATTACTAAGTGGTATTGCGTTTATATTCAACTTCCAAAGTAAAATGTTTCAACATGGTCCTTGTCCAAAACTTTTTCCCAGATTTGAAAGGCAGAATTGATCCTTAGCTCTTATCTACTTTCTGCTATGACATGATTTGTATAGAAATGTTATACCTTTTAATGTCTTAAGGTTTTCCTGTCTGGTATATGTATTCTAAAGGCATCTGAGTATGTACATGCCCAGATTTTGTGTTAAAGCATTTAAAAACAATGAATGTAACTACTGGTTCCAGTATGTGACTGAAGTATCAAATTTGTCATTCTGCTGGTATATTTTTAGAGCTAAAAGAAATCTGGAAGATGAAGGCCCTGGTTAGCAGTCCTCCAAGATGCAGAGTTGGTGGATAAGTTATTTTCTTCTCTGATTTTTCTGACACTTGGCACCTATTGATAAAGAGTTTGTTGTAGTGGAAGGTGAATGTAATTATCTGTATTACAAATGAGTGAAACGAAGCACAGGAATGATCAGAGATCTCTCAAGGTCACAGGCAGTGCAGCAACCAAGGTGGGGGTAGCACTGGGGCCTCCTGGCTCTCGATGGGTAGGGCTGAGTTGTGTGACTGTTACCTGGGTTAAACTATTGTCACAGTTACTAGTGAGCTCATAAGTCAGCTAAGAGTCACAGGAACACCAAAGTTAGCCAGAACAATGATGGTGCCAGCTCTTAGGTGCTGCTTCTCCACAGTCACCTAGCAAAGAAGGGCAGGAAGAGAAACAGAATTAGCTTTGTAACTCCAATATATAATCTGAAGGCTCATCTGGAGATCTACTGCCAGTATCTTTATTTCAGAGAATTGTGCAAGGCGGCCACTTTGAAATGGCTCCATTTCAATTCCTAGTTACTTTTACAGATAAAGTAATACATCAGACTCACAGCCACACTTCTCTTAGCCAATGCTACATGCTCCCTCTTACAGATAGGCCTTTTTGTTGCATAGAGCAAATTCAGAACTGGTCTCAGAGCTTACTTTGAGCTGAAACGGAAATGCCAGAATAGTTCTAAATAATTTATCTACACTATAGAGAAGAAATAGAAATAAGATTGTGGCTAAGCTAAAATACCAAGTTCAGTTTCTTTTAGAACACGAAGGTATATAGTTGCTTCACAGAGAATTGTTAGAAGCCTGCAGGTATCCAGCATCATAGAAAATACTTAGTAATACTTGTTATAATGTGGTAATACATAGCATA
This sequence comes from Semnornis frantzii, assembly GCA_013399775.1. NCBI lineage: Eukaryota > Metazoa > Chordata > Aves > Piciformes > Ramphastidae > Semnornis > Semnornis frantzii. The sequence continues at coordinate 7,195 of VWYK01028966.1, read as the reverse complement.
GACTTCTTCACAATACTTTCCTTGAGATAAAAGCAACAACTTTCTCCATTATTTTTCAGCAGTTACTGAAAATACTTTTCTCACTAGTGGTATCAGTAACATTTCTCTCAATCAAAAGATAGAAATAGATCTGAGAATCACTGTTGCTCTTTTCAGTTTTTAATCGCCCTAATGTAGTTGCCTGAATCAAATGTTAAGATAGGTAGATAATTATCTTATTATGGTGTTTCCTAATCTACATACATAAAGTCTTCTGAATCTCTTTATATCATTTGGTTTGTCTGCAGCGCACGTAATTGTAGGCATGAAAGTCAGTATCTTAGCACCATCTAGCTTTCTGTTTCTTGCTACTGCACTTTTTCTTACAGATTAAAAATGAGTATCAGAGCATTCTTCAGATCCTGTTTTGAAGATGAAGGTTCTTGCTGTCCTTTTGTCCAGGGATTATTTTTTGGTTTGTGAATAACAAGACTGGAAAGCGTAAGGAAATCAAGATAGAAGATACCCTTAAGTTTGTTTGAACTTCTCACACTTTACATAGCATCAGATAGTTTGAAATTCTTTTTCTGATCGTTTAGTCATGTGGCCTCACTCCAGCAGCCCAGAAATGTGGGTATTTAGGCTATGCTCAGAGTTCTCAAAGTTTTCTCGAAGCCACTAAGTAGGGAGGAATACCTTGGCAGGTTAGTTTATCAATGTTAAGATGTTGGCTATGGAATGAAAAAAAAAAAATGTAAAAAGGAAAGTTACACTGGAGTTGCTAGAGTAAGTTACATTCAATTGAAGTGTAGGATATCTACTAAATTAAAATGAATGCCTAATCACCAGGCAACAAAGCTTTGGAAAGGTGAATTACCAGAGCAGGAGGTAGGGTCCTGTCATATCATCTTTTTTCTTCTACCTAATTTAGTTTCTCAAGTCTAAATTCAGGTCAGGAATATACTATGCTTAGCTATTAAAAATAAATTAGGCAGCGACGTCTTTTATTTCACATTTAAACTTGGGCTGCTTTGACAGATAGTAAGACAACTTTGCTACAGGTATGTATACAGTTAGGAGAAGTCACTTCTACTGATACTACTTGTAAGAAAAACAAGAAGTAAGAAAAACTAGTTGTGACTGTTGATCCTCAGAGATAAAGTAGTGTCTGTATATATTATTAGGAAATTAGAGACTTTATATGAAATAAATGTAATTTCTGTTAACATTCCTGTAATCATTTTTTTGTTTGCTCTGGTATTTGTGATGTCCTCTCACACACAATGCTTGTTTTATTTGGCATCAAACACACAATTTCTATTTTTAACATCTGTGGGCTTGTTTGAAACATTTTATTATCCCATCATATGAACAGGAGAGTTATAAGAAATATGGACACTCTATAACTTTATTACAATTCCTCCTGATCAGCCTTAATCACCTGAAAGAGGCACATTTGTCTACAAATACACCATAGAGATTACCCACTGCCCTTTGCAACATCAGACTTCCCAGTGTTTTCACATGACCTGTAATTCATACACAAATGGAAGTTATGAAACTACCTTTGTAACCATGGATGAAAAGATAATCCTCTGCCACTCTGTCCTCACATGTGAGTAAAAGGTGTTTGTCATGAAGGAGAGCCTCAGTCTTCACCTGAGCTCACTAACCGTAGAACCAGAAATGTGCCTATTTCCTGGGGCTGTCTGGTAGTTACCTTGTGAAATTTTGTTACAGCCTGCTGCAAGGGGATCCCATCACAGGAACCAAGTGTGTATTCAGGTGAGTTGGGTCCAAGTAGAAATTTAGTCACTCCCTCTAGTTATGATTTTATAGGTGTGCACAGCTTTTACTGGCAAATGGGACAAGGTTTGCTGAATGCAATTAACCTTGAAATCTGTGCCCAGGTTGTCCTTAGAACCTCATTCTCATCTCCCCACGTACATGAATTCTTTCCCAGAGTTTCCTTGTAAGCTGATGGATGTGTTAGCACTATGGAGGATGAACAAAAGCAGACATATCGAAATGGAATTCTCTAGTAAAGAAACTTTATTTATGAAGCAAATGTGAATTTTTTTTAATCTAACAAAATATTTTAGATATAACCATTTTGAGAAGGTCACGGGATTTGTCAGCATAAAGAGAGAATGAGAGACAAAGAGATTGTATCTGCCCAGCTCTCTACGCTGGCTGAAAACTGACAATGTGATCACAGAATGACTTGGTTTGGAAGGGACCTTAAAGAATATCTAGTTCCAGCCCCCCCACCATGGTCAGTGATACCTTCCACTAGACCATGTTGCTCATGGCCCCATCCAACCTGGCCTTGAACACTTCCAGGGAGGGGGCATTCCACAACTTCCCTGGTCAACATGTTTCAGAATCTCTCCATACTCACTGTAAAGACTTGCTTCCAACTTAAAGCTGTTCTCTCTCACCCTATCGCTTACAAGCCCTTGTAGAGAGTCCCTTCCTGGCTTTTTTGTAGACCCCCTTTGGGTACTGGAAGGCTGCTATATGCTCTCATTGGAACCTTCTCCAAGCTGAACAGCCCAAACTCTTGCAGTCTCTCCCTATATGGGAAGTGCTGCAGCCCTCTGATCATCCTTACGACCCTCTTCTGGACCTGTTCCAGCAATTCAGTGTTCTTGTGTTGGGGACTCCAGAACTGGACTCTCTATTCCAGGTGGAGTCGTACAATAGCAGAGCAGAGGGAGAGAATCAGTTTTCTCAACCTGCTGGTTGTGCTTCTTTTGATGCAGCCCGGGACACAGATGGCCTTCTGGGCTGCAAGTGCACATTGCTGTCTCATGTTGAGATTTTTATCAATTCATACCTCCGTGTCCTCTTCAAGACTGCTCTCAAACCGTTCTCTGCCCAGTTGGTATTTGTGCTTGGGACTGCCCTGACCTGGGTACAGGACCTTGCATTTGGCCTTGTTGAGCTTCATGAGGTTGCCATGAGCCTGTTCAGGTCCCTTTGGATGGCATCCCTTCCCTCCAATGTGTCAACCAAGCCACATAGCTTGGTGTCATCCCCAGACCTCCTGAGGGTGCACTCAATCCCACTGTCCATAGGAATGACAAAGATGTTGAAACAGCACTGGTCCTGGGACCAACCCTTGAGGGACAACACTTGTGACTGGTATCCATTTGGACACTGGGCCGTTGGCTGCAACTCTGAGTGTGACCATCCAGCCAATTTCTTATCCAGCAAGTGCTGGCAACTGCACTGCAGAACTGTTGAGCTCACCAACATGGTCACGACACTTTTTAATTAGAGCTAGTTCATGCTCAGACTTAAAGGGTGAACAATGTGACCTTTTATTTGGTTGTAATATGCAGAGGACATCTGAAACACGGGGTGAAAGATTTCATTGTAGTCTGACAGGAAAGTATAAAGTATTAGAGTTACACTTAAGTTCCATTACAGAATCACAGAATGTCAGGGGTTGGAAGGGACCTCGAAAGCTCATCCAGTCCAACCCCCGGGATCACCTATACTAGACCACACAGGAATGCATCCAGGTGAATTTTTAATATCTCCAGAGAGGGAGAGGAAGTCTAATGAATCCCTGCACAGACTAAAACAAAATGTTTCGAGAACTTCTGGTGCAGAGAATTAAAATACTGCGAAATTATCACCAAACTTGACTACTGAAACAATGACTTTATAGTTCAGGAGAAATAATGGTCAAATTTTGGCCCATCATTAATAAACATTTTCAAATTTGGCCTCAATAGCAGTGGAGTATATATATTTTTTTGTTGTTGTTCAGTCAGAAGGTTGAAAATGTCATTTCATGTTAGCTATACTTGGTAAAATCTACTAAATCTATCCTGATTTTTACATTCATAAGGCAGCATAGGGTTGTATATAGTAAAAAGGTAAAAATTCCCCAGTGTGTGTTATAAACAGCGTGACAGAAGTGTCATGATTTTAAACTCACTTTTAGTGATGTACTATTATTATTCCAAGGTGTCTCATAGCTGTATGTTCAGTTATGCTATTTAAATTGTGCTAAGTGCTGGTGGTTTATTGTGCTAAATGAATGCTAACATTTAGCCGTGGAGGAAAGTGCTAATATGTTAACTGTCTTCATTTACATGATTTTAATATTATACACTTTGACAAAAATCTATTGACTGCAACCAGTTACTTTTTAAAAAATGAATATTGAACTTCATGAAAAATGACACATTAAAATTACATTAATGATTGATTGGATAATGATAATGGGTTAATGCAAAATTGCGATGGAAGGAAGAAGTAAGAATGTTTATCCTGCTGCTAGATCCTTAGAGAACAGATTATAGCTATGAGCCTGATTTTCAATGTTTCCCCAGTAATTACTTCTGAGGAGGCATGGGGAATCTTGAAGACCTTAATGATATGCCACTGCCACTTTAATTGCTAAGAAAAGCCAAAAGAATCCTAATTGCCAAGAGAAGCATTACTAATTAAGGTGTCATTCTTCATTCATTCCATAGTAATTAATCTGAAATATTTGTAAAAACTGAGATATAAATTTAGATCCAAAGTCATTTAGCTTAACCACAACAGACTTTATGTGAAAAAGATCTGTGGATTAAGCAAAGTTAATACTCAAAAAAATTAAAATACGACCTTTTTTTTTTTTTAAAATAATTTGTTTTTACTTAGTGTTTTAAAAAGTTATGAGTAAAAGAATTGAAAATAAATTTAAGAATCTAGTCTCATGAATAT
>VWYK01028963.1:92077-102543 GCA_013399775.1 Semnornis frantzii | reverse complement strand
AAAAAAAAAAGGAAAAAAAACACAAAAAAGAAAAAATTCTAATCGTCAAACTGATGAATTATTATTTATAAATCACGTTTGATGAGATAATCACTATCGTGAGACAGTGATGTAACTTTTAAGTTAAGAAAACTTTTACTTTGTAGATAATATAAAATAAAAACTTAAAAAAAAAAATTAAAAAATAAAAAAAGTTTTAAAAACTGACCCTACTCAGTGTCTGCGTCTTGTTTTACCTCGTGTCTCACTTTTACTGTGTTCCTCGGCTTTTCCACCCAGGCTGCAGCAGAGGTTTCATTTAGCCACCACCAGGTAAGCTTTGCTTTGTGTCTGTCCTGTGCCGCTGCCATGTCGTGTGTCTGCCTGCCCCCCAAACCCCAAGTCTGTCAGCTTGGACTTCCAGGACCTCGGCAAAAAAAAAAAAGACAGTGGAAAGGTTCCAGAGCAGAAGTTTGTTTAGAGGTTTTAAACAATTTGCCTTCAGATTGATTTCCGTATTCCTTAGGCCTGCACTGCTCTGGCTGCTGTCGTGGAAGATGTCACAACTTGTACTGGGCTCAGTGTTGGGGCCCACACTTGCAGGAAGGATATTGGGCTGGAGCAGATCCAGAGGAGGGCAATGAAGCTGGTGAAGGATCTGGAGAACAAACTTGAGGAGCAGCTGAGGGAACTGAGGCTGTTTAGCCTGGAGAAAAGGAGACTGAAGGGAGATCTTCTGGTTATGACTTCCTGAAAGTAAGTTGGAGCCAGGTGTGGTTTGTCTCCCAGGTAACTGGACAAGAGAAAATGGCTTCAAATTGCACCAGGGAAGGTTTAGGTTGGAAATCAGAAGAAAATTCTTCACTGAAAGGGTTCACAAACACTGGAACAGGCTCCCCAGGGAAATGGTTAAGTCCCCATTCTTGGAGGTGATCGAAAGACTCAGAGAAGTGGTGGGACTGAGGGACATGGTTTAGTGGTGGCCTGGCAGTGCTGAGTTAATGGTTGGACTTGAGCTTGAAGGTCTCATCCAACCGAAACAATTCCATGGTTCTAAGACTGGGCCTTGAGGCTTAAGATGATAAAACCATACAGGACTTGGTGCTACGGCAGAAGGAAAGGAATAAGTCAGGGCAAGGATTCCTTAGCAAAAATAATGGGAAGGAGGAGAGGAGAAAGTCATAAATACCTCCTGCTTTGGCCGTGCAGAGACCGGTTCTTGCTGTGTTGTACTCCTAACTGCTCAGTACGGTGCAGGCACTTCATGATCTCCAACCAAAAGATGATGAGGGTTAGGCTGGGTTCTAGTTCTAGCTCAGAGGTGATCCTGGTTAAACTGAGTTGTAACATGGTTCTAATGGGAGATGCTGCTGCTCAAACCGCCTTACAACATTGTTGCGCTTCCGAGGCAGAAGCAGCAAACTGGACAAACTCTCAAGGTGAAAAACCCACAGGGGAACACAACCAGTGCTTGAGCTTGTTTTAATCCTTCTAGGTCAGCAGCCCAGCAAAATATCACCAATTCCTGTTGGGGTGAGTAGCAGGGGGTATGAGACCAGCACAGATGTGTGTGTTGGTGGCTTGGGGCAGGGCTCATTGAATGCGTCTGAGAAGGAACAGTTTACCCACAGCTCACTTTTAATTTCTAAGGGAGAGTTTCTGTCTTTCAGCATCCATTATCTGTTAAAACAGTATCCAGGCACCTAGAGACAATCAGACTAAAAGAAAGAAACAAGTTCTGAAAACGGTTTATTAAGAGAGATTTTTTTGTTTTTTAATATTATGGTAAAATTGCATTATTCAAGAATAAGTTACTTGTACAGTACATACAGAAACAATACATAGAAAAAAAAAACCCAACATGCTACTATACAGGAAGAATTCTTCTGTGCAGGTGAAAAGTAGAATGTTCAGATCAGTAACACTTTTCATCCAACAAACTGTTGGCTTCAATCACCCTGCTAAAGGCTGAGTTAGAGAATGCGCAGTCGCCTCCCCACCTCCGGTAGATGCTGGTGAAGGTTGGGTCTGCTGGCATCAAACAAGCTTAAAATTTGGAATGCTCAAACCTGTTAGTCAATATTTCAGGGCTTTATTTGCTTGTTAGAGTAAAACTGCGGCGGTTGGATGACAGCAGTGTTCTGTGGGCTGGAGGCTTGTGAGAAAGGAGAAGCTTCTGCCTCACTTCTGGACCTCTTCCTAAAAGCTTTGCCCCAAAATAGTTTTGGTACCTAAAACCATCGTTGAGGCAGTGGTGGTCTCAGTGTTTGGTAACCTGCTGTGGATTGCTGGTGCCGTTCCTCAGAGCTGGGGTATGGGAGGGATGAAGAGATTAAATAATACAGCGTGTCCTGAACTTCTCCAGAACCTGACACCCACAGGGACATGCAGAAGGCACTTGAGGAGGGTTTGTCAGCAAACAGCAAATGAAGTGCAAGGTGGAGACAGGGAGAAGCTCTGGTTGGACCTAAGTCTTGGATTAAGCACTAAGTCAGGTCCCTGCTGTTGTGGAGAGCAAAGGCACTGCCTGGTTTTCATCTTTATTGCAAAAAACAACTGTCCTGAGTCACTGAAATGGGCCTCCCCTCTCCTCAGGGCTGGGGGGCTGTGTGAGCAGTCATTGGGCAAAGGCACCAAGAGTCATTGCTGGTTGGGTTATGGCTTTATGGTGTTGGATCTTCAGGGCCATGGCACAAGCCCATGGCCACATCTGACTATTTCAGCTCTAGGAAACCCTCCTTCACCTCTGAAGCATGCAGCCATGTCGGGGAGCTCTGTCCTTGGCTTCCTTCCTCCCAAAACTCAATGCTGATACTTCAGAAATCCCACTAGAAGCCCTGCTAAGTCCCAGGCTTTTCTCCCAAGTTGGTAGAGGACACTAAAAATTCCTTTGAGTTCCTCATATTCCATGGAATGGTTTTATGCTTTCCTTGCCCACTGCTGTGGTACCTCAGGGCTGAATTGCTGTGTGCTGGCAGGGCTGTGAGTCAGGATCTGACCTGTGCCACATGCCAGATGGTTTCTAGGAGAAATGGGATTCCTCAGCTCTCCAGGAACTGAGGAAATTGGCCTCCAAAACCCCTCAGGTCCTGGTGCAGCTGAGGCTGGGGCCACAGCAGGTCCAAGCTGCAGCAGAGCAGAGGACTGAGATGGAGAGATGGTGGAGCTGAGTGGCTGGGAAGCCCTTGGCTACCTTGTTGGTGAGATCTGAGATGGAAATAATTCGATTAAATAATCAGAGTTACTTTCTCTGCTTGCTGAGGGGGAGAACAGGAGATTGTTTGCACAGGGGAAGTGGCTGACGAGATAATAAACCCGAGGTCTATTTTCCTAATCAAGCACAGCAATTTCCATCTGAACTGTGGAGGAACCCCTCGTAGTTAAACTGCAGGTGAAAAAAAAAATCCCACATGCCTCTGTGTGTTGAGTTGTTGGCGCTCCAACAATAAGCCCCAACGTGCCAAAACAACCCATCCCAGCAGCATCTGAGCTCTCTGGCAAGAGCTGGGCCAGCTGGGAACCAGCAATCCCTTTTCCCAGCCCCTTTCTTGCAGATGCTCTGAGCAGGAAGGTGATTCAGGCAAGGCCACCTCATCTTTTTGGGGGGCTGCTTGGAGCTCAGCGGGACTAAAATCAGCTCTTTGCTAACAGGATTTAGCATGTGAAAAGTGTTTCCTGAGGTGTGCGAGCTCTGGGAACCACACACTCAGCAGGCAAAGGAGCTGACAACTTGTGCTGTGCTTCCCCCCCTTCCCCTCTTCATCCCTATAAATGCAAGACTGTGGGGAGTGATTTATTAGCAGGGGAGGGAGCTGACTTGTCTGGCACAAGCCAGCCCTGGCTGTAGGCTCCTGCCGTTCGCTGCAGCCTTTGTGCTGCTCCAGGGAGGGAGCGGGGATGTGGATACAGCCCAGGAGCTCCAGCTGAGGACAGGGCTGGCTTTGTTCCTCCAGCAGTGCTGGAGGTGTGACCAGCCACTGCAATTTGCTCTTAATGCTCCACTTTCTGGAGTGAGCGTGTGGTGGTGTGTGCCCAGTGCTGGGAAACACTGCTCCCTGCTGAAATACAGGATGCCCCCATTCCAGTGCCCCCCATTTTAAAGTCATTTCAAGCACAGTTAAGGGGGAAAAAAAAGACTTTGCCTGCTCTGAATGCACAAAGACAGCTCAGGAGAGGCTGGGGCAAGAGATGAGGCACAAAATGCAAATCCAAAGTGGTTTCTCAAGTCGACAGTATCCAGTTTCTCCCGCCCCTCATCCTCTGACTACTAATAAAACCAGATTTGCCCTCACAGCTGCTCCCTGGCCTGCGTTTGGCTCTTGTTATTTTGGCCCTGCCTGATCTTGGCTCCTGCCTGAGCTACATCTGCCCTTCCTGGCCCAGCCCAGCACAACAGCACCATGATCTTGCCCTTCAATTCCTGACCTTGAGCTGAGCTTAACTCCAGGCTTTGCTGCCAGCTAAACTCACACGCACTGGCTTAACAGCAAAGCCCTGCCTGGAGGCTGGATTTTCACCAAACTCCCTCAGTCAACCCAAATCAGGCTTTTTTTGTTTGCTTGTTTTCAAATTAATTCCTCCACATTCATGCTCCTGAGGGCTCCCACCAATATAAAAATTTCAAGGGAAAAAAATAAAGGTAAAAAGCTTTCTTGTAAAGCAATTTCAAGGGGAGTTCTGCAGCTAATAATCCTGAGGAGCACAGCGCAGGCTGTGCTGAGAAATCTGGAAGTTGAAGGCTGTGAACATCCTCTCCCTCGTATTGCAACAGCTCCAGCCCCTTCCTCATTCCTAAAATAACAGCAACTCTAAGAAGCGGTTCCTCTGGCACAGCCGTGACAGCTGCCCCAGGTAAAGAGGCACCAGGGCTCAATGCCACCGAGCCTGGAAATGGCAGCAGAGGTTGGGCTGCATCTGTGCTCCTGGCTTCAGAGCCTGTGCGGGTGTCTTTGCTGAGGATGAGGGCCATGGAGCCCCAGGGATTTGCTGGGATGCACACTTATTCCCGTGGGAATTATGGCAGCGCCTACGTCTTGCTTGGCGTGCAACTCGCTGTGCAAGCAAGCAATGTACCTGGGGTGAGCAGGAGAAGAGGTTCAAGTGCCTGTTGGGTGTGTAACTACAGCTGTGGAGATGCTGATCCACCAGCCTCCTCCACCTAAGGCACAGCGCAGGGTGCAGTCCCTCTGCAGGGCTGGGAGAGGCTTTTCCTCCAGGACAGGAGGCACATTCCAAAGGGACACCCTCCCCTCCTCACCTGCAAGAGGCTGTTGCATAGCTTTAAATGCTGCCAAATTCTGCTGTAGGGTGTTCTAAGTGGGGAAATGGGGAGTGGGAGTGAGCTGGAGAGGTAAAAAGAGTGGGTTTGGGGGGGGAAGGGGTAGGTTTGTGCCTAAAATGCATCACTGGGACAGAATCGTAGAATGGTGTGAGCTGGAAGGGACCTTCAAGATCATCTAGTTCCATCTGCCCCTGGACATGGGCAGGGACACCTCCTGCTAGACCAGGTTGGGCCATTGTCCCTGCCCATAGCAGGGGGTGCTTGGAACAGTTCCATGATAAAAAGCCTTCATCACTAGGATTAAAATGCTTCCACCATGGCATAAAGATTTCTCTATCACCATGATCAAAAGCCTCTGTCACGAGGACAAAATTTTGTCCCATGATGGAGGTAGCCTCCATCATGGACTAAAAAAATCCTCCATCACCAGGAGAAAAGGCCTCCAAAACACTTCCATCATGGGATAAAAAGCCTCCATCACTGGGATAAACCACTTCCACCACACCTCCATCACCGGGAGGAGCACTTCGCCGTCAGTCTCCACGTTAGTCCTCAGCTAGTGACATTATTAACGATGGCGCAGTTAGTGTTCACCTCTTAATTAGCAAGGCTAATGCTGTGAGTATTTCTCCGGCTGGGCGCAGGGAGTGACTGCAGTTGTGCTGAGTTTAAAAACAAAACAAAAAAAAAAAAAAAGGAGAGCAAGAAAAGCCAGTTTTCACCTTATCTGACAATAAAGCCCAAACTCTGATCGCGATCATCATCTCCGCCCGACGCAGGAGCTCAGCGCCGGCAGGTCCGGGCGTTGCTGGAGGGTTTGGCAGCGGCAGCATGTGCTGGGATGGGAGGAGTGGGCTTGGCCCAGAGCAGCAACTGGTCGATGAATTTATAATTCACTATTATTCTTCAGGGTTTTTGGTTTTTGCGGGATGTGTGGAATATGTGTGGTGTTTTCTGCTTTTTTTCCTCTCTCCAATTTTAAGGCTGTAACACAAAGACCTCCACCTGAGTTCCTTTTCTGGGCGCTGTCATGTCAGGCAGGAGACCGAGCCCGACGGCGTGATGCTCAGCACGGATGCAGGCACGAGCGGTGTGTGTAAACAGTGACCAGAAAGCTTTGATAACAACAACTGAAAATACAGATAAAGGGCCCTTTAACAGGCCGAAGGGAGGGAGCACACTCGTACTGGAGTGAGAAATTACCCCCTTCCTTGCAAAAATAGAGTAATCATCCCTAACCAGAAAGAAGAGACTAGGTACATTCGTTCTCTCGATGGGATATCCGGAAGGTCTCTAGGATTTCTCCACCTGAAAGTGCATCCCGGTGCCCGTCAAAGCGGCGTGTACTGGTTGTCGATGGCTCGGACGTGGCCCCGCCCCGGTGCCTCCACCTCGTAGTCCGAATCGCGGTGCCGGTTGCTGGCAGCTGCAGCCGCCCTGTTCGGGCGCAGGCTCTGCGCCAGCTCGGCTGGTGGTGGCACCAGGTGGAAGATCTGCTCTGATGGGGGACAGGGTGGGGTCTCGTCGTGGCCGTGGGGGCAGGAGGAGCTGGTCGAGGTGAGGCTGAATTCAGGGCTCCAGCTGGGAATGGGCAGAGGGAGAGGGACCGTGGTGCTAGAGCCAGGAGCTGTGGGTGGAGGGGAGATGACTGGTCGGTGCAATACTCCTGCCCCATCACCCTGGGGTGCAGGGAGCAGCCCATGCCCAACCCAGCAGCAGTGGGGAGCAGACGGTGGTTTGAGGCAGCTTCTCCTTTCCCAAAAGAGGAAGCTGGGAGCTCGGGAGTCACCTTTTTGTGCCCTTTCCTGGATGCTTCCACTTCCCACTACTGCATGTGGCCATAGGGCTCTGTTCTGCCCAGTCCTGGAACACCCTGGGGACCTTCCCAATGGGAGACCACTCCCCCTCCCTGCATCCCATGGGAATGTCCCCATCCCTCCATGCCCGCGTACCTTGGGGCTGGGGCAGGACAACGACGTAGCTGGACAGACGGACGTCACAGGCTGTCCCGCACTCCAGCGGGATGGGGTAGCGGTGGAAGTGGTGCAGCATCTCCACGATGGAGGAGAAGCGGAGGTGTTGGACGCGGCACTGGCCCCGCTCCGTCAGCGTCAGCCGCAGGTGCTGCGGGGAGGAGCAGGGACCTGTTACCCTTCCAGCGACTCCCGTGCTGGAGGACATGACGAAGGGACACGGGGATATTTGGGGTCGGGGTGGGACACAAGGCTTTAGCAGGAAGTGCTGCATCCCCAGCCCGCAGTACCCTGCTTACTGCAGGGGTTTTGGTCCCCGCCGGGAGTGGCCATGAGGCCACCAGCCCTCTGTGAGCACCAGGGCAGGGACCAGGCAAGGACAGGACCGCCTCGGAGTGGGATGGGNCCTGTACCTTTGCTCTGCCCTGGAAGTTGAAGGTGAGCACGTACTCGCCGCGCCGCGTCTCGCTCTGCCGCACCAGGAAGACTCCGTGGCCCTCCAGCCCCCCCAGCTGCACCAGCTGAGCCGCCTTCACTCGGGAGATGGGTCCGTGGAACCAGGGGCAGGAGGAGAGGAACTGCTCCATCTTCGGCCCTGCCGCCTCCCCCGGGCCCCCCAGCGCCGCCCCTGCCAGGGCACAGGGATGAGCACCCTGGGGATGCAGACGACATCCCTGTCCCCCTCCCCTCTGGCTCTGTCCTCCCACCCGATCGGCCTGGCCAAACACGGCAAGGACCTTCCATGCAGTGAGGGAAGCACCCAGCAATCCTGCCCTGTCTCAGGTCCCGTGGGTGTCCTCCACTGCTCACCTTGGCCGAGGGTGTCAGTGCTGGTGGTGGGGCTGGTGGCTGCAGGGTCAGGATGCCGACACGCCAGGAGCTCAGGGTCACCCACATCGGACCTGCCAAGGACAGGAGAAGTCAGGCTGAGCACCAGTGATTGAGGGATGGGAATGATGCTGAGGACATGGGGTGACTGTTCTCATTCCCAGGCTTGGGGACATCCCTGAGCTTACCCTCTGTGTGCGCACTCCCGGATCTCAGCCGTCCAGGAGTTGAGCTGCTGCTCGTCCCCTGCCTCAAACACAATGTCAGTGGCGTTGGTGACCTGGGGGACATCAAAGAAGGACATAGGGGCTTCAGGNAATCCCCACCCTACATGCCACATACCCCTTGTGCACCCCCTCCCCAGATGGGAAGAGGAAGCAAAATTTGGCATGGGAGCTTTGGGCAGCCATGTGTGTGCCAGAGGGTGGGAGAGGCCCTGTGGTTGGATGCAGACCCTTGCCTGGGCAGGGCCCTACCTTGAGGACGAAGGTGTGGAGGTTGTCAGGCATCTCCAGACGCGTGCACCTGCGCACCTCCTGGATGGCAGAGCAGGCAGTAAGCAGCTTTGGCTTTGAGCCCTGTGGAGGGGAGTGCAGTAGCTGAGCTGAGCCCCATCACCTCTCACACCCCAAAATCTTCCCCCCCACAGCCTGCTGCTCTGCCAGGATGGGATCAAGCCAGCCAGGAGCCACCCTCTTGAGTCATGAAGGAAATACCCTGCTCTGCAGGGAAATATGCCCTGGGCATGGAAATACCCTGTGGCAAGCAAACGCCCCATGTGGCAAGGAAATATCCTGCAGGGCACTGCCCAGCTGCTGTTTGGGCACTCTGAGAGTGCCAAGTGGTGCCCAGAGCAGGTGGCCCCCACCAAGAATTCAGCAGTGGAAGGGTAGGTGGAGGAGTGGAGGGAGAAGGAGGTTCTCAGTATGGCAACACGTGCCAGGAAGACTGCACCAACAGGGAAACTGGGGTGCAGACAGCAAGCCCCCCAGTTATGGGTGCAAGGGTCAGCTCAGCAGTGGCATTCTGAGAGGCCCCTGTGGCTGGTTTGACGCTGACACAGGCAGATGACAAAATGCTGAGCCAACACTTCCAGAAGGCCAACAATGTCCCTCCCAGCAGCTTTCAGTTCCTCTGCCACCCAGCACACTGGCGGGTGAGCCGCTGACCGCTGCAAGGCAATGTCATGTGGCACTTGTCCAGCTGCCACTGGTACCGACTGTATCCGGGGTGCTGGGGACCTTCCTGGGTGTGAAATGGCCCTGCCTTGCACCGGGTAATGGAGTTGACTCCTCCATACTCATCCCCACAGATAGAGGCAAGAATGCAGCCCCATCCCATGCAGCTGACGGTGGTGTGTGCTGGGCACACTAATCCCTCTATACCAGGCTTGATGCCAGTATGGCGTGACAAAATTTTGGCTGGGTATGATTCATGCAGTGGTTTAGCATCCCAAAGGCTGAGTCACAGAATCACAGCATTGTTTCGGTGGGAAAAGACCTCTAAGATCATTGAGTCTAACCACCAACCTAAGACCACCACAGCCATCAAACCATGCCCTTAAGTGCCATGTCCACACATTTCTTGAACACCTCCAGGGACTCCACCACCTTCCTAAGCCATGCCAGCTCTGGTGGTCCTCTCCAGCCCACAGCCGAGACCGCAGGCACTTCACCACACAAACATTTACCAACCAAACCACATTAACTTCACTCCAGTCTTGCCACGCTCGTGGCCGAACCATCCCCATCATCTTCCCCAAACACCTGGCATAACCCTAATGTGCTCTTGGCACCTCAGCACTCTCCACGGTCACCCAACCAAACCATGTTTGGTTGCTTCTTTATTTCATTCTCCACCGTGCCCTGCCCCCTTTCCTCCCCTCCCTCCACACACTCGACAGAGGACTCAATGTACTTTGGGGCCGGAAACTCAGCGTGAGAGGGATGAGCTCTTATCAGTTGCACTGAAAAGAAAGTTCTTAGAAGTTGCTCACCAAAAGTCATCGTGCAACAGGGTTGGTGCTACCGCGGCATCCACCCCGCCCCCACCCCCGCCCCGGCCCCGCTGTTGACAGTGATTGCAGCTGCAGCTATAGCTGCAGCTGCAATCACTGTCACCAGCAGGGCCAGGGGAGGTGCCGCGGTGCCACCGATGCTTTGTCCTAAAGGAATTTTTTTTTTTTTGTGCCCTCTTTGGAAGTTAACCACATCCCAAGCCCTCCAGGGAGAAAGCCAAGGAGTTGCCCATCTTGGCTGCTTTCCCACATGTTAGGTTGTGACACCCAGCACGTCGCCGAGCTCGCCAGCGGGGCTGGGTTTTATCAGCTGGTTGGGGGTCAGCCTCTTGCTTTCCTAGGAAATGAGAAATTCCTGGGAAAAAAAAAAAAAAAAAAAAGGAGGAGA
>VWYK01028963.1:36963-85418 GCA_013399775.1 Semnornis frantzii | reverse complement strand
AAAAAAAAAAAATCACCACCAAAATCTCCAAACGCCCCCAGGGCACCCAGCCCTGAGCGCCTTCGAAGAACGGCGAGAGCCGAGCCGCGCTGAAAGCCGAGCAGGGAAGGCAGAGAACTGCGGCAGCGAACGTCTGCGGCAGGCTTTCCGTGCAGCTCTGGCTGTGGTTTCACCTCTCCCAAGGGAATTTGCTCTACCGACCCTCTCCCGTTCTTAACTCGTGGAAGGTTTCCTGGTTTCTGCCCTGGGGATATGAGGAGAAAGATATGGTCCCCCAAGGATGCTGGAAGAGGGATGTCAGGAGAGGGATGTAGATCCTTGGAGATGCTATACAGTCCCTGGAGATGCAGGGATAAGGATATCAGGAGAGGAATGCACCCCCTGAGGATGCCAGGAGAGGGATGAAGTCTATGGAGGTGCAGGGATAAGGATCCAGGGAGAGGAATGCAGTCCCTAAGGATGCTAGGAAAGGGATAAAGTCCCTGGAGATGCAGGGATAAAGATGCCAGGACAGATATGTGAGGAATGTCATGCAGCCCCTGAAGATGCCATGAAAGGGACTGGTCCCTAAGGCTTTCTGGAAAGGGATTCAGTGCCTGCAAATGTTGGGAGAAGGATGCCAGGAGAAAGATGCTTTTCCTGGGGATGTCAGGTAAAGGATGCCAGGAGAGCGATGCAGTGCCTGGGGATGTTGGGAGCGGGACACCAGGATGCCAGGAAGCCAAGAGAAGGATGCCAGGAAAGGGATGTAGACCCTGGAGACACTAGGAGAAGGATGTAGTTCCTGGAGATGGCAGGAGAGAGATAGCAGGATAGGGATGTGGTCCCTGAGGATGCAGGGAGAGGAAGCAGGCCCTGGAGATGCCAGAAGAGGGATGCAGCTCTGTCCACATGCTGTCCAGCCACCAAGAGTCGGTGCATTGGGGTCACCCTTGGCTGGAGGATCAAGGCAGCAATCTCTTGCCTCCAGCCTGGAATTCTTGGACATTTTAATGTCAGCAAAGATAGGAAAGCACATGTGGTGTGATCCAGCTCACCCCTGGGCCAACCACGAGGATGAGGGCAGGAACACACGTGGTTCACAGGATGTAGGACACCAAATGGGGTCCAAATTGATGATTTTTCCTAGGGCCAGGGTGATAAGAGGGCACTGAGATACGTCCCATTACCAACAAAATTCTTCTCATGGGGCATTTGCTACCCACAGGCTCCAGCAAACCTTCTGGGGTTTGCTGGAGCCTGCAGGCAACAGATCCCCCTGGGAGGAAAAGACCATTTTGCCTGAGATTTGTATGGGATAAGGATGGAAACACAGCTGCTGCTGGGGTCAAAGCTTCTTGAAATGTGGCCTCTGAATCCCTGCAGAGAGAAACCAACAGCAGATCCTCTCTGCACCACCACCTCTTCATATACCCTCAGCTGAGTCAGAGCCACGTTTGAGCAGCCCAAATTGCTCCAGGAGGGGCAAAGCAGCTCCAAGAGAAGGTGGGATGGAGGCTGGGGCCACAATGCTGGGATGTCCCCCACTCCATGCCCGGCCAGCTGCCATGCAGAGCCCCTAAGTGCTTGAAATCAGAGCCCAGCCATGCAAGACCTGCTTGCTCAGGAGGTGGCAGTTCTGAGAAACCGGCTTCAGGTGAAAGGAAGGGGAAAAAGAAAGAAAAGAAAATTTAAACAAAAAAAAAAAAAGGGAAGAAAGAAAAAAGAAAAAAAAAAAAAGGAAGTCAAAGCAGTCTCACGCTGAGCAGAGATAAAAATACTGCTCCTCCTGCAGCCAGGGCCAAAGATGTAGGAGCCACGGCACAGGCACCGCGGGGTTTTCAGCGGAAGGAGCCTTCCCAGCCTGTCTCGGCGTGCCATCAATTTAGGGGATGCGCTGGATTTCATTAAAATGCCATCAAGAAACCAGCACAAATGCAAATCCCATTTCCCTTCCCCTTCCTATAAAAACATCTGCTCTGCAGAAAGGGCTTGGGACATTTCCGTTGCAAATTGTGGCTTTTGATGGAGTTTAGGATTTGGCCATAGAAAAGGCGCTTGGGGCTGGGGTTTGTTCAGCCCCGAAACCCCAGTGGGATGCCCTAAAACATGCAAACCAATTTCACCAGGTTTGGCTAAAATTTATGAAGGTGGAGAGGCCTCAGCACTACTCGACCCTATGAATTCTGTGAGAATAAATAGTGTGGTTGAGGAGAAAGTGCCTCCACGGGGAGCAGGGAGGAGTGCTGAGCATCACTCTCCTATGAGACATCAGAGAATCCACCCGTGCTGCATGCCTGGGACTATGACCAGGGTTTCACTGGTTTTCCTGTGCACATATTTGCATCCACCCATATGTACAGGCATTACAGACACCCTGGTAGCCTTCCTTCTACTTCAGGTGCACCAGTGGGATATCGAGGTCGTCCCGCTGGTGCTGGGTCCAGCCCCAGATGCCCCTCATCTTGATGCTGGTGGCTGGCACAGCACCCTTGCTCCCCTCCTAGCCCCAGTACACCAGCACTCTTCACCGTGTCCCTAAAGTGGGCATCTGGGTGCTTCCCTGACTGTACTGGGTGCCTTGAGCTCATCAGTGCCCTGCAGCCAAGCTGGGATCCAATGTCCGAATCCAAGTATCTCCAAATCCCACCTGTGTAACTAATTTTCCAGCACTCGGGGGAGGAAGGAGTGCTGCCAAAACCAAGCTAGCAGTGGCTGCAAGCATGGGAAGTCCCATCTATCCAGCTGATGCCCCCATGAGACGGGCACATGCCCATGGCACACAGTGCCACAGGGACTGCTGGTGGCTCCAGCATGGCTCACCAGCACTCAGCCCTTCACCACCCAAGCAGTAAATGGGATTAGGACCCTTCTAAAGGCCCTGCTCCCTTTGATGCCAGGCACATTATGGGATTAGGTGGAGAGGCCCTGTTGGAGCTCATCAGGGGAGTTAAAATAAGATAAAGACTGCCAAAAGCAGATTGGTGGAGCAGTGACGGAGGCATGGCATGGCACATGTGGGGCCACCTCCCTTTCCCCACATACTCTGCCTCTTCAAGGTCATTGGAGGGGCTGAATATCTGGCAGCTTGGTTTGATAGAACCACAAAATCATTTTGGTTTGAAGAGATCTTTAGGATCATCCAGTCCAACCATTAACCCAGCACTGCCAGGTCACCACTAAACCATGGCCCTCAGCACCACATTGCCATGGCTTTGAAATGCCCCCAGGGATGGAACTTCACCACTGCCCTGCAGCCTGGTCCTTGTCAACTCTTTCCACTGGGAAGTTGAGTTGAACCCCCAATTGCAAAATATTATTACAAGGGAGAAGAGGAGGCTGCTTCTGGAGAGACCTCAAGGGTGAACAGACCGTTAGGTCCTGAGACCAGATGGGGATCAAAGTCCCCAGGGACCATTTTTACCATTGTTTATCTGAAACCATTTATCTTTCACAATGATCAACAGTGTCTTTGGATCAGGGAAAGATCCATGGCATGGGTGAAAGGCAGCAACAAAATCCTGTGAGTATCCCATGGATGGATGGAAGGGAGATTTCATCCATGGAATGGTTTAAGTTGGAAAGGATCTTTAAAGGACATCTAGACCAAGGTCCCTGCAGTCAGCAGGGACATTTGCAACTAGAGCAGGTTACTCAGAACCCCAAATGACCTGATTTGGAATGTTTTCAGGGACAAACCATCTCCTACCTCTATGGGCAACCTGGGTCAGAGTCTCATGACCCTCAGTGTAAAATATTTCTCCCTTCTCTCCAGTTTGTCTGTCCCTCTTTCAGTTTAAACCATCACCCCTTGTCCTTGTTACAACAGGCCAGGCCAGAAAGTCTGTCTCCAGCTTTTTTTATCAGCCCCTTTAAGCATTGAAGTCCACCAGAAGGTCTCCCTGGAGCCTTTTCTTCTCCAGGCTGAACATATTTATAATAATAAATAAATTTAGCTATTATTTTAAATTAAAACAAAACTCCACCACAAAGCTGATCTCTTCCCACTACTCTGGGGTTTGTCCCCTTGCTGGGTATGGGGAATGGGACCCACGAGCCCAGTGTAGGGTTTTCTACCACCCCTAGAATCCAGCTGCAGTTACTGAGAAAGGAGTTGGACGGAATCTGCTGCAAACGAGGCAGGATCTGGCCTCAGCCCAGTTAATTAGAAAGGAAGGACCCACCCTGAGAGTATTTGCACAGGAAGCAATTTAATCCGGAGACTCCGGTGAGGAACATCCCCCTCTTCACAGACTTGGCTGAGAAACTCCCCAGCTTGGGGTCCTGGGGGACCACAGGGTCCCTGGCCTCGTGGTGATGGGGAAATCTCCACTGAGCTGAGTAAATGTCTCCTTTTAAATGCCTCCTTCCCATGGGTCAAAGCTGGGCAGGAGCTGCAGGGAAAGGAAGAATGCACTGTGTGCTGGGCTCACTTCCCAGGGGAGGGATGGGTCCAAAATAAACAAACAAACCAAAAAAAAGGAAATAAAAAAAAGGGGGGAAAGCTCAGTTTGCAGGTGCTGGTGGCAGGATGCAGTGGGGACCCAGCCAGGCTCTTGTCCTGTGGGACAAGGGTGCTGCTGCAGTGTGCAAGCACCAGTGGGGTGCTGGTTCTACTCCCCATGCTGTGCTTAGAATTCTTCTGGGGACAGTTTTGGCATACAGGATGGCTCAGCTCTGCCCCACAGCTGGGCTGGGTCACCAGAGGTTCTACTCAGCATGGAGGTGGCTAAATCCATTGTGGCCATAATGTGTACTGGGGGAAAAACACAGCCAGGGTTCCCAGGATTGGTGCCTGGGCAGGATTGTGGCTGGGAGGCACAGGTGGGTACTCACAGAGGAGTATGCTCAAACCCAGCTGCCAAAGTGCCCTCATGCTGGCAAGCAAACATCCCCTGGGAGTGCATCCCCTTGCTTCACTTTTATTTTTGGCTCTTGGAAAGCACTGAGGACAAGTCTGGGCATCAGCCAGTGAGGATGAGGAGGAGCAAAGCCCACAGCAAATCTGGCAGCAGAGCATGAACCAGCAACAGCCCAACATCCCCTCCCCACCAGGCTGTTCCCTGTGGCAAGAGCCGACATAGAATTGTCAGTTTGAGAAGATCTCTAAGATCACCAAGTCCAACCATCAACCTAGCACCACCACAACCATTAAACCATGTCCCCAAGTGCCATGCCCGGTGTCATCTAGGTGACTGAGGTCTGCAGCATGCACCAAGGGTGCTGCCCAGCTGCTGAGAGCACCCTCTAGGAACCACCCAAGCAACATTGATGGGAGCCAGACCTCCCTGTGCCCCCGGATGGGGACACACTCCCACTGGGACAGAACACTGCTACCCCTGATCCAACAGAACAAAACTTGCTTTAACTTTCAGATTGCACAATTTTGGTGGCGCTTCTGGGTTTTTTTTTCTTTTTTGTTCTTTTTTTTCTTTTCCCTAAATAATATTTAGTATTGGGTTTGTTTGACAGAAATAGCAGGAATTTGGCCAGCTGCTCCCTGGCCCCAGGGCTGCGTTGAGCAGCAAAGGCAGCTCAAAGGCTCTACTCAGGGCTTCTTCCTTACAAAGCACAAGTTAAGTCATCAAAGTTAAACAAGCACACACACACACACAAAATAAAAGGAACAAGAGAAAAGTCAGCCCATCATGCCTGCGTAAGACCTGCCATGTGGAGGAACTGTCCTTTTAAAGATTAAACACCCTAGCTCCCCCCCCTACCTCCATGTCGCTCCCCAGCTCACTCACACGCTGCATCATCTCCACTCCAGTCCGGGCTAAGCACCACAGGGAGCTCCCCAGGGTAGCCGAGATCTGAATTTTCAGCCACAACAGTTAAAATTCAGCTCCCTTAGAGGCCCCAGGGGAAGCAGAAGACAGCACAGTTCTTAATTCTTATTTTCCCTTTCCCAACCTGTTCAGGCAAGCAGATATCCTGGCTGCTGAGGCCATGTCACAGTGGGGACAGGGTGAATTTGGGGGTCACCAGATTTGGTGCCTCCTTGTCTTGCTGGGATGGAGGCCTCTAGGCTCTATCCTGACCCAGCAACCCCCGACCTTGCTGAGGTGGGTTCATAGGGCTGGGGATGAGTGGGATGGAGGCCACTAAGCTCTATCCTGACCCAGTGACCCCCAACTTTGCTGGGACAGGTCCATTTGGTTTGGGAAGGAGTGGGATTCAGGTCACCAAGGTCTAACCTCAGCTCAAAAGGCAGGTTTAGGGTTCCAGCAGGAACAAATGTATTTGCGTCTTAAGCAGTTGCAATAATTTCCCTGTACATCACCTTTGGCACATGGTCACAGCATCTTTCATGCCCGCTGATCCCCTCCCCCCGAGTTGAGCACACTGTAGTGACTCAGCTCTACTTCTCAGTAGAAGTTTTAATCAAACAGGGTGCAGCCTTGTGTGGCTGCAGTGGAAGGACAGCAGTGGCACAGCAAACCCACCTGGGCCCTCGTGTTAGTGCCCAGACACCACGCAGTGAGAAACTGCGCACTCTGGCCCCATTCATTCTTGAAAGACCAACCCTAGTATGGTCCCTGACCCACTGCCAAGTGACCTACAGCGTCGCCTGGCCAGAAGGGCCAAAACCCAGCAGGTCTTTACCTTGGGAGGGTCGAAGAGCTCCAGCACGTATTCCTCGCTGTCAGGTGTCCCCGCTCGCCGCAGCACCAGGCGGCAGCGCTGCCAGCGTGTCCCACTGTCCAAGGAGGTCTCGTCCAGCAGCCCATACTTGAGAATCCCCTCCTTGCGCATCTCAAGGGGCTGCTCCCGTGACAGCCCCCATGGCAGGATGCGCTTGCCCAGTCCTGGCTTGAGAGTTGCCTCTGGTGCCACCTCCCCGTCCCCATCCCCGGGGAGGGCATCCGAGGATCGGCGTCGGAAGAAGCTGCGCCAGCTCCTGCGCAGTTGGCTGAGTGAGAACGGTCGCCGTGCCGGCCCCACCAGCTCCTCCGAGCTCCAGGACTTGCGGAGCCCTGTTGGGGTGGCCTCAGGGGCTCGGCTGGGCTGCTCAGAGCGGGTACTCGGCTCCATCTCAGCTTTGGTGGCCACCGTGCCCAAGGAGGCATCCATGTGCTGCCGGTGCGTCTCCCGGTAATCCCGCGCCGGGCCGGCGGGCAGGATGCGGAGTTGGCTCATGGCAAAGCCCTCCTTCACCTCATGGCAGAAGTACTGCTGGAAGAGGTCAGTGAACTGCATCGAGAAGTTCTCTGCGGCCAGGAGGTCATGGTGTGGGTGCTCTGTGGCGAAGCGCAGGTAGTGCCGCGCCAGCTCCTTGGCGGTGCTGATGGCATGCAGCTCACAGAACTCATGCCAGCCCCGGGGATGCGCTGGCGTGCCGGCTGGCAGAGCGTGCCCATTCATTGCCGTGGCTCCAGCGAGGCGGCCGCGCTGCAAGACAGAGAACATTGGTGGTGTCAAGCTGGTTGTGATACTCGGACATCTCCCCACCACCCTGGCCAGTGCAGCTGCAAGCTGCTCCAGATGTGCAGAACTGTACAACTGTGGTGTGGTTTAGGTTGGAAGTGATCTTCAAAAGTCATCTAGTCCCATCCTTATGCAGTCAGCAGGGACATCTGCAACTAGAGCAGGTTGCTCAGAGCCCCAAACAACCGGAACTGCAATGGTTCTGGGTTTGGGATATCTACCACTGCTCTGGGCAACCTGAGCCAGGATCTGGACATCCTCAGTGTCAAACATTTCTCCCTTCTCTCCAGACTGCATCTCCCTTTCTTTTAGTTCAAACCATCACCCCTTGTCCTGTCACAACAGACCCTGCTCAAAAGTCTGTCTCCAGCTTTCTGATCATCCCTTTTAAGCAATGAAAGGCTACCAGAAGTTCACCTGGATCCTTCTCTTCTCCAGGCTGAACAACCCCAACTCAGCCTGGCCTCACAGAAGAGGGTTTCCAGCCCTCTCATCATTGCTGTGGCCTCCTCTGCCCCAAATCCAACAGGTCCCTGTCATTGCTGTGCTGAGGACTCCAGAGCTGGCCCCAGCACTGCAGGTGGGGTCTCAGCAGAACAGATGGACAGGATCCTCTGCCCACACTGCTAGGGATCAGCCCAGGACAGAGTTGGCTCTGGGCTGTAAGTGCACGGTGCCAGCTCATGTGCAGTTTTCCACCCACCAATGTCCCCAAATCCTTCTCGGCCCTGCTCTCCAGCCCTTCATCCCCACCCTGGACCATTACTGGGTGTTTCTCTGACCCAGACACCTAGGAGGGCACACACAGGGCAAGCAGCCCAGGGCACACCATGATCCAAGCCACTTCACTCACTGGGAAAGAGCAGAGGGACACACTGCAGCTGCTCAGCTGTCCAGTGAGGAGCATGACCATGCGAGAGCCACTACAGCTCTCACCACCCACCATCCAGCAGTGGTCATACAAGATGCCTCAGCTCTCCTCATCCCCACCTCCACCTGGCAGGGCCATGCCTCAGTTTCCCCACCTGGGAGGGGGGTAGGCAGGTCCCGGTGCAGGGTGGGTGTCTGCACGGCTTCCTGCCAGCACAGCTGCCACCAGCTGCCCAGCACCCCGAGGGGACACCCGGCCAAGCCGCATCCGCTCGCCTCCTGCCAAGGCTTCACTGCGCCGATGGGTTTCCCTCCAGGGACCTATTTCAACAGCGCTGATAAAGCTGGAGCGGGGGCGGGAGGGGAGGAAATGACATGAAAAGCTGCAGAAATCCAAGGATGGAGCTGCCTCGCCTGCCAGATCCATGTGGCCCCACTGGCCTGGGGAAATGCAGCTCTGCTGCCAGCACAGCCAGGGACGAGTGAATGTCCAGAGAGATGCTGTGTGGGACCCACTGGGCTCTGCCAAACCAGGCCATATCTTTTCCCTCAGCAGATTTTGCTGCCAAGCCAATCTGGCAGCACCCATGGCCGGCACGCAGCCATCCTGGCATGCCTGGCAGCAGTGTTCCCCACGGCCAGCCCGGCTACTCCACGCTGCTTACCGCCCAGCCTCCTGCTCGCCTGCTGCACTTATCGGGGCCGTGCACTCTGCTTGGGCAGGAAACATCGGCCAACCCCCCCGGATCCTGCCATGCTGGCACAGGCACCACCACCTCCCCAAAATTCCGGCCACCTCTGGCTGGAGCAGGGAGGAAAAGTGATTGTATTTGGTTGGGGGAGGAAAAACTGGAGAAAAAAGGACAAAGAGGCTGGGAGGAAGCGAGCCAGGTGACGTGGAGCTTGCCGGCACGGCGGACCTTGTTTGCAGCCGCAGCGGCGATAACACCGGGAAGCGGAGCTCTATCTCTGCCCACCCGCCGCCCTTCCCAGCACGTCCTGCAAAGTTTCGAAGCAAGGGCAGATGTTATCTGTCCCCCACCAGCCTCGGCTTCTTAGAAGAGCCACCCGAGGCTTGGGGACAGCCGGTGGTGCAGCGGTGCCGGGTGTGCGCCCGGCCATGTCCCGGCTGAACCCCGCAGCAGGGCCCCCATGTGTGGCCGCGTCTATCAGTGCCGCCAGCCTGCCTGTGACTCAGCATCCTCCGGTTGCACTCTGCTTCCTCCCGGCACCCAGGAATCGTCGCTGTGGCCACCAGTGCTGCCGGCATACATCAGCAGGATGTTCCCCCAAAATGCAGAGGGATGCAGGATGTCCACATGTCCTGCCAGGCTAGAGAGCCACTCAGAACTTGGAAATCACCTCCCGAGTTTTCAGGCTTGCTCCATATCAGCTTTGGGAGAAGTTTACGGCATGGGAAACATCGAGTTTCACCTGTACCATGTGGTGGGAGGCAGCCCGAGGCCGTCTTCAGTAGCAACATGATTTTTCCAGGTGGTGGGATGATGGGAGATGCTTCCTCCTGCCGACACCAGCACAAACCATGATGCCTGCTCCCTGCTTCCATCCAGCATACTTCACATGTGGAAAGGGGTATCCCAACTATCCTGGCTGAATCTACATTTGAGCTCCTGCAGCAGCATCCTGCTTCTCCATCCACCCCTGGGTTTCAGCAGGGACATGCCGTAGGGACGCAAGGGTCCACTGCCAGGTGGGCTTCTCTCTGCTCCACTCCATTGTCTTCCACAATACCAGAATTAAGCAGTCAGTGGCTTTAAGGCAGAGATTACATCCACATTCCTTACTCTCAACAGTCCTATGAGGGGCCCCCAGCCATCCTGTGAGTCAGCGTCAAGCCAAAGGACTTGCATCAACAGCCAGTTGTTTTAATTTGCATGGAACTGAGAATCCAGGATTGGACACACCGTGGGCTGGTTGGGATGGGGGGGCTAACATCCCCTGTGGCTGCTGGAAGAGCTGTACGTCAGCCAGCCCACCCCCATCTCAGGGCTGCTGTGAGGATGCCGGGGTTGTTTTAGGGTGCTGGGTCAGGAGCTTGAGGAAGAGCAGGATGGGATGGACCAGCCACAGGCTAGCTTTGATGCAGGTTTGGATGGCAAGCCCTGGCTTGTGCAGGATCCAGCCCTGCATATGAGCCACCCCCAGGAGAACTCATTAAACTCTTGCCCAATGTGGTGAGTGTCGCGGTGGCAGCAGGTGCTGGCACCAGCTGGGATGGTAGCCCATGGGTTGGATCGAGCAATGCATTATTTGTGCCTCTGTGGAAGACAAAACCCCAGTAAATTAATTTGTTGGCAATGCCGGGAGGCAGCACCGAAGCTCTGCCATCCTCTCCTGATGGATGAGCGGTTCAGAGCCAGCCTTGCCACACAGGAAGTGCAGGATCCATCTCACCACACAACATCCACGCAGGAGGATGTGGCTGCACAGGATGGGGCCTCTCCAGCACCCAGCACTGCAAATCCAGCCTTGAAGGGAAGCACCATGGAGCAGAGACCATGTCACCAAGCCCTGTGCCCTGAGTCCTGCTCACAGTTGTGCGCACACAGCCAGGGCCAGCCCTGGAGCATGTGCAGCAGGGCCAGTGTGCTGCGATCCGAAAATGAAACCAGCCCCAGCTCCTCAGCACGGCTCCCCCACGCCAGGGCACTGCATGCCAGCAATGCAAATAGGAAATTTGATTTCTGTCCTGCCTCTCCCAGAAACGACTGTGCCCCAACCTGAGCAAAAACAGCCTGTGGCATTTTTCATCTCCTTTTGAGATGAAAAGGACTCCTTCAAAAGTCACCCCTCCAGGTCTATTTTGAGGAGGGAGCAAAATGAGGGGCTGGGAGACACCCTGGCCAGCCTCACAGCTCTCCCTGCTTCCCAAATGGCAGAAATACAAAGTTCCCACAATCCCAAGAGCAGGAACATTGTTCCTTCCCAGGATGTCCTCCATGAAAAGAGCTATTCTGAGCCGGCAGCAGCCTTTCTTGGCACGGCCCCACAGCCCTCGCTAGGCAGCTATAAAAGGTCGAGTTACAATGAACAGCACTTTTCAATGGGAGAGCATCCGGTGCTGGGGTGTTCAGGGGGGTGCAGCGTCCCTAGAGGGATGTAGGCCTCCAAGGGATTTGGGAAGGATGCAGGTCCCCAGGGGAATCAGGAGGATGCTGGTTCCATGGGGAATGTGGGTCCTCAGGGGTATTTGGTCTACCAAGGATGGGCTCATGAGAGCTGGGTGCTGCAGAGCACCCCCTAGGATGGCGCTGGTGCAGCCCTTCTCTGTATTGTGATGCCTTAAGGACTGGGG
Organism: Semnornis frantzii; assembly: GCA_013399775.1. NCBI lineage: Eukaryota > Metazoa > Chordata > Aves > Piciformes > Ramphastidae > Semnornis > Semnornis frantzii. The sequence continues at coordinate 73,825 of VWYK01028963.1, read as the reverse complement.
TGGAGTATGCTGGAGGACCAGCTGGATGTGACCCTGGGATGAGAGCACAGAAAGGGACAAATGAGGTGGTCATTTGCAGGTGGGCACAAAGATACAGCTGCTCATCAAGGCAGGAAGGGGCCTTTATCTGAGACTCCTCTTCCTCCCAGCAGCCAGCTTCCACCAGCAGGGAAAATATTGCTGATTTACCCCTGAGCAGAACAGAAAGCCCCAGCCCACACAGCCGAGGCAGCTTTGGAACTCTGCAGAGGACAAGAAAAGTGAGGCCCCCACAGCCAAAAACAGTCCAGCACTCACATGTTCACAGCATCACTATAAACCAGACGGGCACAGCACAACACACAGCAGAAACAGTCCAGCACCATCCTGCTCTTTCCTTGTGGGAGCATCACCTCTGCAATGGTATGGATTCTTTGGGATCTTGTAGAGGGTGATGACCCAGAACCATCACTCCCTGTGACCCAGCAGCTGACTCCACAAACTGGAGGACTCCAGGGTGTCTCAGGATCCTCTCTCTCTCTCTCTGTCTCTCTGTGTCTATCTCTGCTTTGGCTGCACCAAACAGACAAATTTTGAAGCAAGAGGAGCATGTTGGAGAGATTGCTCACCAGCTTCTGGCCAGTCCAGTTCCCCAGAAACCCTCTGGCTGCCCCCACTGACCCAAGCACTCATCACTGTGGTGTCTGGCACCCTGCACCCCAGTTTACACCATCACCCTTTCGTTACACCCTCTGTCTGCAGCAAAAAGCCTGTCAGAGGGGTGGCCTCTTTCAACAGGGTTAGTTTTGTTGCATGAAATGAATTGCTGCACTGTAGGTGTGGGAGAAGCTGGGTGCAGGAGTGCTCCCAGGGGAGCAGCTGGCTAAGGGTCCCAAACACCATCCATGGGGACAGGGGGGAGCAGCCAGCAGCTCAGCTCCTCACCAGCCTGACTCTCCCTCCACTCAACAGCAGTACCCCCAGGGCTGGATTGGGCCCTTCCTCCTCACCAAGCCATAGCAGTGCTGGCAGGACCACAAACTCCACCAGCACCAACTCTTGCACTTTCACTTTGTCTCACCCACTGGGATTTGTCACAATGTCTTGGCAGCATCAGGATCAGTCCTTGGCATCCCTGTGGGGAGGGTTTGCTCTGAGCGAGGAGGATAAGAGACCCTTCAAAAGCCACCAGCACTTGAATCTCAGTCTGCCCAGTGAGATATGCACTGCAGCCCTGCTGCTCAGTGGGCTCTGGCAAAACCAGCCCAGATCTTTTCCAGGGCAATAAACACATAAATGCAAAGGAGAAAATAAAAGTACTTTTGGGGGTGGGGAAAACAACAAGGTCAAAGCTCTCCTGTGCTCAAAGCAAGTTAAAAAGCAACCCAAGGTGTTGATCTAGTCCCAGACAAGTCAAAGTGAAACCTGCCAGTAATGTCACAGGCCTTTAATCCCCTAACCTGCCAGCAAAGGCCAACAGCAGACAGGGTCATGTGACAACACGCAGTGCCAGGTGCCCACACTGGCCACCTCTTCCACCAGCTGCTCTTCCTACCTAAGCCCAGCAACCCCAAAGGTTTCTGGGCCACCAGCCCACAACTCCAGCCCATCTTGAACCCATTTGCAACAATACCAAAATCGCAGCTCAACGACTCTTCCCCGTTTCCTTGACAGTAAATCCCAGCCCGGGCAGTGGTGTTACTGTCGCTGTCAGAGCCAGCGGGTCCTGGTTCTCTGTGGGTGACCCCACTGAGGCTTGGCATGAGCAGGACTGGGCATGCCTGGAGGGCGCGGGGAGGCTGCCGGGACGCTGCTCGCCAGTGCATTGGCCTTGTGTTCTGCACCCTTGCTCCTGCCAAGCCAGGCAGAGCCCACGAGCCAACAAAGTCTGCAGGGAGCAGAAAGCCAGAAGAGCTGCTTGGCAAGCTCTGGCTGGCACCTCTGCTTGGCACAGAGGGCATGGGGACAGGGAAGCAAGGGGGGAGGAGTGTAGCAAGGGGGCAGGCAGGGTGTGGCTCCCACAGGGAGGGAAGCATCCCACAAGGGTGGCTGGGGCAGGTGGGCATTACCCCACAAGGTCCTGTGCCCTTCAAGAGGGGTCACCCCCATAGTAGGGCTTGCAGGGGTCTGGGGGTAGGCAGAAAACAGGGGCAGGGCTGGTTCAGAGCATCGTGCACCCCTGGAGCAGGACTTCCCAGGATAGAAGGGTGAGAAATGGGGGAATCTTGATAGGGACAGGGTGCTCTGGGGTGAAGGGGTGCTCAAAAGATGGTGGTCCCTGGGATTTGGTCCCTGGGTCCAGGACACTGGGATAGGCAGCGTCCAAGGGGAAAGGGGTGCTGAGAGTACTGAGGACCCCAGCAGAAGGAACGGCCACAGGAGGATAAAAGTGTACCCCCAGCAGACAATGGCTGCAGCCGGTGGGCAGAGGTCCGACAGACAGGCTCTGACAGAGCAGAGGGATCACGCTGGGGCTCGGCGAGGACAGAGGATTCATGCCCGGAGGTCCCAGGGGTGCTCCCGGGGAAGCTCTGGGAGCTGCAGCCGGAGCTATCACCGCTGCGTTCCCTACCCACGCCCGCCCGGTCCCCGCCACTGCCGACGCCACTTTCGTTTTGCTGCGGCCGCTTCCTGAGGACAACCTGTCCCGGTTCATCCCGGCTCGGTCCCCTTAACGCCGTTACCTGCAGGAGAAGGCGTCCGGTTGCCGTTCGCCCATGGTGGAGCGCGGCGGAGCGGCCGGGGACGCAACGGGAAGGACGGCTCGGAACGGGCACAGCACGGCTCGAAACGGCTCGGCTCGTCTCGAAACGGGCTCGGCACGGCTCAGCACGAGAACAGCACGGCTAGAAACGGCCCGGCACAGGCTCAGGACGACTCTGGTTCAAGCAGGAAACTGGGGCAGGCGGCTCCGCATTTCCGCTGAGCGGAGCCGCGGAGCGCGGACCCCCGGGCTTTGGGACGGGTTATGTAAAACGGGGCTGGCGCGGCCGAGGGTGGAGGCTACGCGGGGGCGGAGTGGAGGGAACCGCGCTGTCTGTATGTCTGTCCGTCCGTCCGTCTGTGTGTCTGCCAGTTCGGCCGCCCGGGCTCCACTGGCAGCTCCACGAGTGCACGCCGCTCCGCGCAGCCCCTCCTTCGCCGTTGCCTTTTATCTTATCGCATCCGCGCTCGCGGAGGCAGAAGCATAAACAGCCCGACTGCACTCGTAGCGGTGTGGGGTTATTTATATGATTATTTATACTTTTTTTGGTTGGTTGGGTTTTCAGTTTTTACGACTTCTACCATTTTTTCTTTCACTTTTACCATTTTACCCAGACCCTCTGCCCCGACCCCAGTCTGGCCTCTGCCCTTCGGGGTTCAGGAGGGAGCCCGGGCATAGGACGTGGGGTCGCCTGGGGGTTCAGGAGGGGTGTGTGCAGGAAAACACCCCCCTTTCCTGTTCCTGCCCAACCACGTCCTCCCACAACTCCACGGGCTGGGACCCAAGGGACCTCTGTGGTGGTGGCAGCAGGCAAGACGCCATCTCAAACCCCATTTCTCATCATTTTTCTTTGCCTTTTGGTCAAGCAAATTGTTTTGCTGCGAAAGGCACCGCGGGCCACTGCCCACGCCTGAAGGGCAGATCAGGCCACAGGGCCCACAGCTGTTCCACACCGTGGGCAAGGGCTTCAGAGGTGACAGCGCAGTCACAATGTCCCTCCAGTCCCAAGAAGGGCTGAGGACTGGGGTGGGTGTACACAGACTAGGCTTAGCCATCCTCCTGCCATCCTTCTGCCATCCCATCATAGGGGATCAGGGTCACCACACAGAGCTGCAGCTGCCCACTCTGCAAGCCATGGGAAATGGGAGGACAATGAACTTTCGCTGCCCTTTTTTCCAGGAAAAAGCTTGTCTGGGGTCTGTTCCCTCACATCTGGTCTACCAGCACCTCCCACCCGTGGGACCAGCTGTCTCAAAGCTCCTTCAGGGCCTCATCCTCCCAGAGCAGCAACAGTGCTGAGGACAGAGACGGGTCTTCTTGACCCACAGACAAACACACCCACCCCCACAGGCGCCATTCACATCGGACATAAGAGCTGCGGCAGTGCAGCCCTGCCCAAGGACTGACACTTGCCCAGCACACCAAGCCCAAGGAAATTCAGGGAAGTGGCAGCTGGAATTTTACAGACAGCACACCATCGACCCGTGGGGTCTTGGGAATGTGGAAACCGTGTGATTTTTGCCCTTGGAGAAAGGGCTGAGGCACTCTGAGCTGTTTGTAAAGGGACATCTGTGTGCCACCACCAGTAGGCTCCAGCCTCATTGATGCTCTAAAATACACCCCAGTGACTCTTCCCATCCATTCCCAGTCCATCCTCTTCTGATGAGGAAAAAACAATCCAGAACTCCATGCTCTTGCTGTGCCATGCCCAAAGAACGGTCCTGCTGTGCTGCTGGTGTGGACACAGCCCTGCTGACCCCTCTCTGGACCAGCTTTGAGCTTTCCCACGAGGCTATAACTCCACTCTACCCCTGGGCATCACCTGTTCCAGCCGTCCCGGTAACTCTGCAATCAGCCGGCCCTCCCCAAACCCCACAGGGAAGTGACTGGCAGCAACCAACATGATGAAATCTTACCTTAAAAGATGCTTTCTAATTCCTCCCGTCCTTGCTTTATGCATAATTGCACCTTCTGGGTTTGTTTTTGGTTGAGTTTTTTTTGTTGTTGTTTGTTTGTTTACTTGTTTGTTTGTTTTTTAGTGGGGACGAGCAGTGGATGCTTGCTCTGGGCTGTCCAGCTCCCAGATAGCACACACTTTTCTTTCTGAGCTCCAGCTGTTTCAAAACCGCCCTCTCAGCACCCTCAGTGCCCGTGGCCTGAGATGTCTCTTTTGTTTTGCTTCCTGTAAGGATTTTCTACAGCCCCCCAACTGCTAATTCACTACCACTGACTTCTGCTTTTTCTGTTTGTTTATGCAGAGCTGCGCAGATGCCCTCGTACACGCACAACCTCCCCCCACCCCCGCCCCAGTCGCTTCCCTTCCGCTCTGCACCGGCCTCGGCTTTTAACCATTGCTGCTTTCTTCTCCCACTTCCAAACATCCTTCCCGCTTCCCTCTTCAATTCCAATTCCCACACGCTTCATTTTCAGGATGCGTGGGGTGGTTTGGAAGTGACACATCTACAATTCCAAGAATGGAGTGTGCTGGTCTGTGGGTGACCTCTGCCATCCCACGCCAAGATGAGGGGTCCCCCCACTCTGTGCGGGGAAGTCTGCGAGTGACATCTGGTGATGCTTGGCTATGGAGGTCTGTGCTGAACTGGCAGTGCTGCGCAAAATCTCAGCTTGTGGCCCCTCAGAGGGCTTGGCAGGGAGGGGCAGGATGGTGCTGGGTAAGGAGTGATGGACTGGGTTATGGTGACCAGGATGATAATGGGCTCTGTGGTGATGGGCAGATTGGTGATGGCTGAGTGGTGATGGATACAGGGGTCACGGGCAGGTTGGTGATGATCAGAGTGGCGATGGGGTGGGTAGTGATGGGCAGGGTGGTGAAGAGCGGAGTGCCCCACGGGCTGCTGTCCCGCAGCCTCACCGTGCTCGGCGCTCCGTGGTTAGGCTCCAGCCGCCCTCTCCCGGGCTCCTGCCGCACTGCATTCCGTCTCCGGCCCTCGAGCCCGCCTGCCTCAGCAGCAGGGTGGCGAGTCCCGGGGGCAGCTCAGTTCTCGACCCCTGCGGCTACCAGGTTGGACACCTGTGTGAGACGGTGAATCTTGCTTGGTCTCGGAGTGGGACCCCAAAATGCACCGTGGGGGGGTCGTGTCAGCCCCACGTCACAGAGATTCTGTGACCGCCAAAATTTGTTCACCTTGAACCCAATTCTGGGGCCATTTGGGATCCTGGAGGACCATTTATGGATGGTCATGATGAAGACCTTCACACATCTCTTCCACATGCTGGCTGGGGACACACACAGGACCAGGGATTCAGCAGCCCCTTGGTACCCCCCTTCCCTCATCACTCCCCTATTTGCAGGAGGTCCCTTCTGAGCACTGAGGGTGACTCAGAGCTCCCAGACTCACCTCGCTGAGCCATCAAGCACCCGCCACTGTGTAACCACACACCAAGTCACCAGCCATGGGAGCAGCAGGAACCGGAGGCCAAGGGCAGTCCACATCCCAGATGGCCTCCGGCAGCCTCTTGCCTCCTTTCAGATCCTTTCCCTTCTCCCTTTCCCCTGCAAGCTCAGCATGAGAATTAATTTTCCAATCTTTCCTAACATGACCTGACAGGGGAAACTGAGGCATGGGCTATGGGCTCCTCACTGAGGGGAACAGCAGAGGGAACAGCACAGGTTCTGCTCCACAGGGGAAGTGCCGGAGCCAGCGCAGCAACACACGACTGTCCCAAGGGAGACACAAAGGGAAGCAAAAAAACCCACGGGGAATTTTGCTGGTGGTTTTTGAGGAATTGGGATTATTTTCCAAAGCAGCCTTTGAAGAGATTCCTGTGAAGCAGCTTCAGCAGAGGAGCAATGGGGACATCCAAGGAAGTGGTGGAGTCACTATCTTTGCAGGGCTTTAAAGGAGATATCGACGTGGTGCTGAGGGACATCATTTAGTGGTGCTCTGCAGTGCTGAGTTGATGGCTGGACTTGATGATCTGAAACATCTCTTCCAACCAAAGCGATTCTGGGATTTTAACAACCCTGGCTAAAGCAGATGATGGGGCTGCAAGAAGCAGCCAGGGGTTTGGAGTTCCACCAAGGGAAGGCAGAGCTGAAAGCCCAACACCTATTTTCAGTTCTCCCAGCTGCACTAGCAAAGATACTGCTTTTCCCCTCCAACCTTCCCCCTCCTAATCTTGCTGTGTGAGAGGGCATCTCTCAGCAAGGCAGGGAGATAAGCAGCGCAGACAGGCCCTGAGACCTCCCACCAGCAGCCTTGAACAGAGCTTTCTCCTCTCAGGAGGGAAGATTAAAGCTCAGATGGGTTACATGCTGATTTAAATCCCTTTTTAAGGTCTGAAAGAGAAAGTTGTGCAGGTGATAGGGAAAACTCTTGGTGAACCCAAAACCACAGCCACGAGCAGAAAATTGCAGCGTTCCCAAGCAGCCACGTAAGGGCAGCAAGGACATCTATGGGCAGAAAGCAATGAAGACAATGAGCTGTGGGTAGGGGTAATCATGGTTCGAGGTCACCAGCAGCTGGATTTATTAGTGGAGAGCCTGCAAAATGAGCACCAATAGCTTGTTGGCTAAAATACACGCACCACTGTGCAGGTGAGAGGGGAAAAAATGAACTGGAGGAAAGGGGCAGTGATAAGGAGAGCAAATCCTTGACCCTCATGTTTACTGGGATGTGATGAGGACAGAGGTGGTCCTTGGTCTGGTGAGGCTTTCAGTGTGGACAGCCACCCAGGAGCAGAAGTCAGCCTGGACACTTCTCCCAGCTGAACATTTTATGGCTGCCCTGGGACATGGGTACCAGCAGTGAGAAATCCATCCCTGGCCTCAGTGCTGGGCAGTGACAGACCCGCTCACCCCTGGCCCAGATGAGGCAAGTGTTGGCCACCTGGCTAAGAGTGCAATGGTGTCTCGAGTGCCACATGATGTTTGGGATCAGGAAAGATTTAGGGGGCTGTGATCTTTGCCCATGTACTTGCACAACACCCAGCAACTCCACCACCCAGCTAATGGCTCATCACTCCCTGCTTTCTAGCTCCTTATGCCCACTGTTGTGTTCCCCCAGACACCCACCCAAGCCACTTAGACCCCTGCCTCAGCTCCTTCTTTCCATCTGTCCTAAGGCAGAGGCCTATGAGTCCACCCATGTGTACATCCATGTGTACATCCATGAATACAAAGTGAGACCACACTTCAAATACTGTGTGTGGTTTTGCACCCCTCACTGCAAGAAAGGCATTGAGTTGCTGGAGCATGTTGAGAGAAGGGCAAAGCTGGTGAAGGATCTAGAGAACAGATCTTAGGAGGAGCATCTGGGAGAAATGGGGTTGTTCATCCGGGAGAAAGGAGGCTGAGGGGAGACCTCATTGCTCTTTACAGCTCCCTGAAAGGAGACTGGAATGAGGTTTAGGCTGGAGATTATGAAAGCTTTCTTTGCTGCAAGAGTAGTGAGGCATGAGAACAGGCTGCCCAGGGAGATGGTGGAGTCACCATCCCTGCAGGCATTTAAGAAACTCCGGGAGATGATTTCATGGCCATGGTAGTGTTGGTTTGATGGTTGGACCTCCACGCATACATTCAATGTACATCCATGAGTACATGCGCACATCCACGCATACATCCAAATCTACCTCCCTGCAGAAATCCCCCAGAAACCCACATATCCATCCCTGGACCCTCATACTCTTCCAAACCCTCTGCATCTCCGAGATTCATGCTCCCATCTCTTCCAGCCGCTGCCCGGAGCTGTGCTCCGTGGAGCAGAGCTCAGACTCTCAGCTCCGGGGTTGAGCTCCGGAGCGGTTCCTCCCCCGCCGGGCCGCGGGTAAGGGCGGTGGCAGAGGAGGAGCCACCGGGACGAGCGCTCCGCCTGCCGGGGCCGGGCCGAACCGGGGTTGCGGGGAGAAGAGGACAAAGGTGACCGGAGCGGGACCGGGACCGGTGCCGGGAGCCGGGTCAGGAGCGGGAAGCGGGAGCCGGAAGGCGCCGCAGCCGAGCGCGATCGAGCAGGTCTAAGCGGAGCCGGAGCGGGGCCGCCCGGGACCAGGAGGGAAGTCCTCCGCTCCCAACCGCCCCAAGGTTTTTGGGACCCCGAAGAGGTCCCCTAGTTGCCTGGGGAGGGAAAATAAGTCCCCGCTGCCCCCCGGCGTTGGGCACCTCCAGAGCCCCTGTCTCATCTCCTTGAACTCTGAGAGAAGGAAAATACCAACCCCGCTGCAGGTCCTTGTGCTCCGCAGGCTGGCGCGATCCGCCAAACCCAGGACCATTTCAGTGCTGAAGTCAGTGCCCGAGGTAGAAACATCACGGTGCTGGCACCCCCGAACACATTACACTCCTGGACCCTACAGCATCCTCAGCCACCCGCGTGTTACTGATGCTGAAGACTGGCGTTGGAGTGCAGGTAGGTGGAGAGCCTGGAATGGTGAAGCCACGAATGATTAGGGGTCGAGGGGAGAGGTGGCCTTGGCCGGGTGACAAGGTTCGTGGCCACGTCTTTGGAGCAGCAGCCGGATCTGCAGCGCAGGCCATGAACCCTCCCGGCGTGCCATGGGGAGGAGCACCGCGACGCAGGAAGAGCACTGCGCCCGCAGTAAGGTCACTTGCACCAGGTAGTACCGTGGCAAGCTCTGCATGGGGCTCCTCCGTGGGAGCACACTCAGCTAGGTGGGAAAACTCCTCCTTAGGGTGCCCCAGAGAGCCCAGATCCTCCCCCTGGACACGGTACCTTGGCTGGGAGCAGGGTTATCCTGGCCATCTCCGGGCATGTTTATTCACCTGTTCCATTTCCCGGCTGGCGCCACCAGGAACAAAAAGCCAATAGTTTATTACTGTGCAATTAAGGCACACCCATCTGTGCGGTGCTAGTGGGCGGCTGAGCACTCTCTTGTCCTCACAGGGTATGCAGCCATGAAGCTAAATGAGAGGAGCTTGGTCTTCTATGCCACCTGTGACTCCCCAGCTGACAACACTGGCTTCCTCTACAAGCGTGGCGAGCGGCACACAGCGTACCACCGGCGGTGGTTCGTGCTGAAGGGCAACATGCTCTTCTACTTCGAGGAGCGGGAGAGCCGGGAGCCGGTGGGTGTCATCGTGCTGGAAGGTTGCAACGTGGAGCTCTGCGATTCGGCCGAGAATTTTGCCTTTGCCATCCGCTTTGGCGGCACCAAGTGTCGCACCTACGTGCTGGCAGCCGAGAGCCAGGCTGCCATGGAGTCGTGGGTGAAGTCGCTGTCACGAGCCAGCTTTGACTACCTGCGCCTTGTGGTGCGGGAACTGGAGAAGCAACTGGAGGAGATGCGCTGGGGTCTGGCCAGTGGATGCGGGGGCTGCCAGGGGCCATCTGGTTCCTGGAGGCTGAAGTCCTCAGTGCTGGAGCAGTCAACAGAGCGCCTGCCGGCTCTGCCTGCTGTCCTGCCAAAGGAGAATGGCTGTGCAGTGTGGAACAACACGCCGAGAGCGCACCGGCCACCCGACGCTTCTGGCTGCAATGAGTGTGATGATGAGAGGAGCCCACGGCCACCACCGCTGCCGCCACGCAGACGAGCATCAAGCAGTGAGGTGGGCAGCGCTAGGGCATCTGGAGCGGAGAACCTGTCCACCTTCTGCCAGCTCCATGAGCAGTATGGACGGGAGGTGGCCCGACTGCGGCAGAACTGGCTGGAGAGGCAGCGTGGCCCCCAACCCTGAGAGATGGCTGAGCTGTGGTGACCCACCACAACTTGTGGCAGGGAGGAGGTGATCATCTTTGGTGCCACCCTGGTTCCCTCCTCTCCCAAAGATGTGTAACCTAGTCTGTGGTGGTGATGGGGACCTGCTGATGGTGCCACCAAGGTGGCACCAGTGTTGCTCTGTGACAGCAAAGCAGCAGCCCGGCACCTGTGGCAGCTGGGCTCAATGTATTATCAGCCAAATGTGGAGCCACCAACCTCTCAGGGTTTTCAGGCTCTCAGGCATCTTGTGCCAGGCAATTGGCACTCCCTGAAGGGGTGCATCCCTCCAGCCATGCCTGGGCATGGGTGCAGGGTGGTTGACCCAGTGCAAACGAACTAGAAACTACTTGCTGACTGATGCCTCCTGAGAATCAACCATTGCACTGGATCTGGTGGGACCTCTTGATGCTCTCACGTCACAATTGTGCACTGACAATGCTTTTGGATGAGATCTCACTACCCTGAACCCCTGAGTGACCATTTCACAGACAGGGAGCCTGCTGCTTTCTTCCTCTGCTGCCCAACTCATGCAGCTGGCTGAGGTCAGCCAAACTCTGCTGGATCCCTCTGCTCTGGCAGGATGTGGTTTGCAAATTCAAGTATGAACGAGTGCAGCCCTTCCTTAATGGCAGCAGCACTGTGTCCCTGGCTGTCCCTGGAGCTGGTGGCACCCAGCCCTGGGCATTTCATATTGCTTGTGGCCAATCCGATGAAGCTGAGTAGGGTCAGATCTGAGTGGAACACAATGGCTGTGGACAGCACCTTGCTGGGCAGATATTTTGGGGCAGGGCATCATCCCTGGACTGTCTCACAAAGGGGAAGCATCACCCATGGAACAGGAACGTGTGCGTCAGCACAGAGGGTGTCGAATGATTCATGTGCCAAAGTGGAGCAAAGCTGGTGTCTCATGCAGATGTTTCTGTTTTATGTTTCTAACGGACTGTATGGACACTAAAGCTGCTGGCCCAGAGATGGGGTGACCCAGCCTGGTCTGGGGGCAGCAGTCAGGGTGCCCAGGTTTGTGCTGGGTGGCTCCAACTCCCTTTACCCCCTTGGGACAGGCATAAGATTTTGATGCAATAAAAGTTGTTTCAGAAATTCCTTCCCAGTCTTGCTTCTTGTATCTTTTTAAGTCCCTGGGGATGTGGCTCAGGTGGGAATTAATCTTCCACTTTCCCTCCACTTCTTTTCCTCATCATGACCATGGGACTGGGCAGGGTCTGTGTTGCCTGAGTGGAACATGGTCAGTGCCAGGGTCTTGTAATGCCCTGGAGCCCCACATTTGCCCACAGAGGTGGGATGAGATGAGATGAGATGGGTGGGGTGGGCTGAGATGGGTGGAAAGTGTTGGAATGAGATGAGATGAACTGAGCTAAGTTGACATGAGATGACATGACTGAAATGATGCCATTAGGACACATGGCACCAGGGTGGTCCTGTGACAGGGACAGCACGGTTCTGTCCTCTGTGATGAGTTGAACAGCCAGGCAAAGATGCCCAGCACAGGGATTTTGGCATTGGAAAAGAGCTGGGAGACTGAGTGGGAGCAACTTTCCGGGGGAGAAATTGTTCATCTCCAAATTCAAACCTCCTTTGGTGCAGCTTGAGGCCATTTCCTCTCATCCTATCACTTCTTCTATGGGAGAAGAGACTCTTACCTGCCTCCAACATCCTTTCAGGGAGTTACAGAGAGCAAAGCAGTTTTCCCTCAGCCTCCTTTTCTCCAGTCTGAACAATTCCACCTCCCTCAGATGCTCCTCACAAGACTTGTGCTCAAGACCCCTCACCAACAGCTTTGTTGTTCTCTGGACCCAGCACCTCAGTTTTGTTGTTGTTCTCTCTGGCACCTCAGAGTTCTTGTAGTGAGTAGCCCAACACTGAACTCAAGATTCAAAGTGGAATATTCAGTTATGGAAGCAGCCAACATGACACCATGTATCTTAGCACAACATCCCATCTCCATCTTCTTGACAACATAGGGTCTCACGGTGGGTTAGGGGGGATATCTCTTGGGGAAGCTGAGGCATGAAGCCAGCCAGGGTCACTTGCTCACCAAGAGCACTGTGGAGCATGGAATTCTGCTCCTACCCAGGCCCAGCACCTCACTCCATGCTTCAGCTTTTGGAGCGGTGCTGCCAAGGGCAGCTACACTCACAGTTTCCAGATGGTGAACGTGGCCCCATGAGTTGGCTGCAGATGAAGATTGGGGTTTCCATGGCAGCCAGCCCAGCTTCTCCAGACCTTCAGATATTGAAAAGAAATCCTTCCCAACATGTTAGCTCACAAATAAGCTTTACCAGATACCCTAACCTCCCACCAGCCTCATGTCAGAGTATCCAAACTCACCCTGTTACGTCTGGCTCTGAAGAAGAGCCCTGCTGAGGTGTAGTAACATCAGGCAACACCAAGCTGAACCTCACACTGAAGGATGCTGAGTTACCCCAGGAGGAGGAGCAAACCTGCACGTGGGATGAGCACAAGGCTTTCACAGGGTAGGATCCCACCTTGAGCTGGACTAACCCCATTTAACATCATCTTCTTTTTCCCCCAGTCACTGGGAGATGTTTATGGCAGTGAGAGTTCTTGCCACAGCCCCAAATCTCTGGAGAGATTCAAAACTGATGTGGGCATTGCAATCCTGGGCAACTGCTCTGCATGACCCTGCTTTTAGCAAGGGGCTTGGACTAAATGATTTCTAGAGATCACTTCCAACCCCCACCGTGACTTCCAGGGAAGCAAATGTCAAACCATCAAGGCAAGAGGTGCTCCCATCCCAGCCACCTTTGGACAAAGCACACCCCGAGGCCAGAGTCATATCCAACTTTTGTATTTAGTGGCTCTTTACAGAACTTGTTCCTTCCAAAACTGTTAAACAAAGTTCATTGATCTCATAGAAACTTTTGAAGTACAGTAGATGAGCCTAACAAAAACGTGACCGGTATGTCCCGCCAGCTTCAATACAACAGGATCGCCATGCTCAAGGCTCTCCTAAGTGCTTCCTTGAATCCTATTCCACTAAAGCTCCTGCTAGCACATGACAGAGAAGACCAGTCAACCTTCTGCAGCGCAGTGGCAGGGAAGAAGAGTGGCCATGGGCAAGCTGGGGCTTGCTGGGGCAGGGTAGGTGGGCAAGGAGAGCTGTGCCTTGGCAGAACTGCTGTTAGTGTCACTCCTCAGCCACCACCCAAATAGAAAAATACCTTTATTGTGATAAAAATGTAGACAGCGGGGGTATCAGTCAATGCATAGCCTCAGAGCCTGGCAGAGGAGACCTCTCAGCAGTGGTGGCCTTGGTGACTGATGCCACATGGTTGGGGAACAGGGCACAGCAGCCCAGCATGGGCCACCTTACATTATTTAAAGGCAATTTGTTAGCACAGGCTGGTGGCTGTAGTGGGATCAGGGAGGCAGTGGGGAGCACATCAGGATGGTGCCACCACCAAGCTTCTGGACTTTCACAAAGGGTCAGCCCTTGAAAGCCAAAGCGTGGTAGTGCTTTGCCCAATTTAGGTCTGAGCTTGCCCAATTCAAGCAGAAGCCTGCTGTAGCACACCAGGGCTCATCCCAGCTCCACCAGCAGCCACTGCCTGGGGACATGGCTACAGCAAGGGGACAACCCTCTTGCCTGCATGCTCTCCCTAAAAAAAAAAAAAAGTGCTTCAGCCTCAAAACTGTCTGTGATGCTAAGAGGGTTTAAACTCCCTCCATGAGCATATGGCTCATGATTTTTGGGTGCTTATCCACAAGCACCAGTGCCCCAGGGCAAAGCTTGCAGGCTCCAGATCTTTTTCTTTCCCAAACAGATTATAACAGAGTGTGGGGAACCAGGATTCCATGGATGTCCAACTCCAGCAAGCCTCACACCCAGGTACCTCTTCTCCTCTCACTCACAAGATGGCAAACAGGGGTTTGCTTTCCCGTAATTTTCTCTCTTCCTTTGGGAGGTGGCAGGAGAGCACTGCACCATATCGGGGTTGCCACTGGTTGCTGGCTGGAGGAAGCACGAGGGACAGCGTTGGGACCATGCTACATCTTGTTCCAGAGGGCTATTGCAGACATCTCTACAACATATACAACCGCACGGGACATTCTGTGTTACAAAGGGTTCAAAAAACATAAACCACCAGAACTAAACAGATACTCGATGGCATCAGGGGGTCTCGCTTTAGAGTCTTCAGGGACTATGGTGCAGTCTCTGGCTGGGGCAGAAGCGATGCAGTGTCTTACAGACAGAGGTGGGAACAGTTTATTTGGTCAGTCTCATAGTGCTTCTTGATGGCTTTGCTCAGTTAAGTCTTTTCTGTGGGTTTGGGTTTGTTTTTTTTGGTTGGTTTATTTTTGTGTGTGTGTTTGTGTTTTGTTTCTTTCTTTTTTTTTTTTTTAATCTCATCCAGTGGCAAACTACAAGACTTCGGTGTACATTTCATGACACGACTGCTACATCATCTTGATTTTAGAGCTATCTTTAATATCAAAGCAGCTTAAGCTGTTAATAAATTCCAAAGTATCCTTTTATTAAAATATCTAAAAGAGGTCTATAAATATTTTTTTGTTTGGGATTTTTTTTCTTTTTTTTTTTTTCTTTNTATATATATATATATATGGGGGGGTGTGTATATATATTTAGGGCATCAGGAGGGCTCAGAACTCCCATTCAAGGGCCTCCTCACGGTTGGCAGCCCGCTCCAAGCGATGGATGATGTTGTTGAGGTTGGCCATCTTCTCATGGCGCCGCTGGATGCTAGTGTTGAGCCAGGGGCCAGCAGCTGGTGGCAGTGCTGGTGAAACGGGACCAGCAGAGGATGGTCCTGGTGAGGCTGAGCCGGTGAGGCCGGGCGAAGATGCGGCTGAGGGTGATGTTGGGGAAACCTCCAAGCTGCAATGGGATGATCCTGATGAGGACTGGGAGCTGTCAGGGTGTGTGTGGGGGGGTGCAGGTGCCCCGGTGGCAGCACCAGCACGGCCTCCTCGCCGCGGGAGGCTACCGGCACTGGGGGCGGTGGCATGGGGAGCAGACCCTCGCTCCTCCTGGGGAGGTCCTGTCCCTTCAGGTGCCCCAGCTGGGCTGTGTGAGTCCCGTCGGTGGCCCCAGCCGCCAGCTTCCCCCTGCTCCTCCTTCACCTTCATGGGCGTGGTGGTGGAGCAGGGGTGCTCATTCCCCCCAAAGATGGGTTTACGGTCCTCAACATCTGAATCAGGGCTGTTGGGGGCCCGGCGCCCAGTGATGGCCACCCCACCGCTCTGCTCTGGGTCTGTGTCATTGTCCTGCGAACCCTCCACCAGCATCTCCCGGCGCATCCGTGACCTGTTGGCATACAACCACGAAGGGACAGTGACCACCAACCATCAAGTTTCGAAAAAGCCTCTCCAGCCAGAAAAATATGGTAAGATCACTTGAGAGGTCAAACACTCAAACTCCACCTCGTTTGCCTCAAAAACCTTGTTTTGGGGGAAATCATTTCTGCTTGAACATGGGGAATGGATTTTGCTACACTTTGGGCTGTTGCCAGCCAAACTGACCCAGTTTTCCAAGGGTTTTCCACTACTGTTTTTTGTTGTTCAATATATAACAATTTTCAAAGGTTTATTTTAAGGCAGTTGTGTTTACTGAGAGCTTGACGGGCTTTTGTGGGATCACACAAGAGGAGAGGTCACAGGTTTAAAAGCCTCATTAGTCAACGTTTCACCAAGAAGCCTGAATCTTCAAATTCTCCCAGTCAATGACTTCACACATGAAACCTCAGCCAGCTGCCAGCAACACTGACCAGGTACTTTGTGCTGCCTGGGGGGAGCTGGAGTCATTCGAAGGCTCTGTGGACTGGACACAAGCAAGCACCTGCCGCTTTTGATACTGGTTTATACAGGACGTTTGCCTCAGGGAGCAGGCAGCTCTTGCTATGGGTCTGAGGAGGATTCAGGAGCCATATGTCCACCTGCAGTGCTACTTGATGATAAAGCCTGTGTTTCTCCCCAGGGCTAGGCTGCTGTAGGGATGGATCCTGTGCTCCAGGAGCCTCCATAAGGTTTTCCTCCACTCACTGCAGAGCAACCACTTGGTGGTGTCTGGTATTGGTCATGATAACATCTCTAAATGCTCAACACAGAATTGCATTGGTTGGAATAGACATGTAAGATCAAGTCCAACCGTTCACCCAGCACTGCCAGGTTGCCAATAAACCATGTTCCACAGCATTGCATCCACAGAGTTTTTCAGTCCTTCCAAGGACGTTGACTCCACTACCTCCTTGGGCAGCCTGGTCCAGGGTTTGAGAACCCTTTCAGGGAGACGTTTTTATGTACATCCAACCTAAACCTCCTGTGGTGCAACTTGGCCATTTTCTCTCACCCTGTCACTTGTTACTACAGGAGAAGAGACCAACACCCACCTGTCTCCAATCTTTCAGGGAGCTGTAGAGAGTAAGATCTCCCTGAGTCTCCTTTTCTCAGCCTCAGTTCCCTCAGCTTCTCCTCACAAGTCTTGTGCTCTACACATGACATGGTCAAGTTGGTCAACACATCTTGACTACCTGCCAGCCAGGCCACATGCTGCAAAACTGGAGACTACCAGTGACCACATGTGGGTCTGCAGCTCCCATTTCAGGCAAGAGAGACTGGGAAGGCCGGAAACAGTGTCACCACCTTGGTGGCACAGGACCATCTGTCTAAAGCCCAGGAGAGCCCATACCTGTAGTTGTGGAACCAGTTGATGACGGTGTTGGTCTTGAGATTAAGTTGGAAGGAGAGCAGCTCGATGGTCTGCTGGGAGGGGTAGGGCTCTAGCTGGTAGGCTTTCTTCAGGGCTTCCTTCTCCTCTGGGGCCAGCACCACCCGTGGCTTCTTGATCTGGAGGAGGCTGAGGTCCTGCGGCTGCAGGCTGGGGCTGGCGCACTCAGAGCGGGCACTGGGGGACTCGCTGTCTGAGCCGGCGTTCATCAGCCCGTAGCGACGTTTCAGGTAGGCTGCAGGAGAGGACATCCAGCTGCATGCCGCTCGCCCCCCAGACCAAGTTGCCCCCAGCTCAGCTGGAACCCCAGACCCAGTGGTGGCATCACCCTGCCCCTCACCTTTCTTCTCCAGTTTCTTCATGTCACGCAGCTTCTCCACATTGTGGGGGTCATTGAGCCAAAGTTGCATACGGACAAAGGGCTCCCTCCCCTTCAGGCTCAGCTTGTGCCACGGCTTGGGCCTGGAGAGGAGATCGGACACCGAGCCCTGTGTCAGGCCCAGGATGCTCTCTCCAAATAGCCGCTGGCCTGGCAGAGGAGAAGCAAAAGTGGTTACAGCAGAGCAGAGCAGTAGAACAGGCACTTCAGTCTCCCCATGGAACAGGAGCACCCCATATCCCAGCCAGCATCCTTCCCAACATCCCCACAGTGAATGGAGGTGAGTTTGTATTCATGGGAATTGGAGCGATGCATCCATGCAGCCTCACCAGCAGCTCCCGAAACCCCGGGGTGGAGAAAGGGTCCGCACCTAAATTGTTGTCCGTCAAGACCTCCTTGACCTTCTTGGTGATGGAATAGGTGTCCAGTTCAGGGGACATGGCAACGATCTCCTGGATGCCCATGGGTCCCTGGTTGTTGGGGTATGTCTTCCCACCCAGAGCAGGTGTTGACCGGTTCTCAGGCTGCTGGTTTTCTTTGCTGCTCTCCAAGGCCAGGGTGAGTGGCTCCTGGCAACCCTTCTCGTGCTCAGTGGGGCTGGGGGGTGGCGAGGGGGATGGCTGGGGCTCCGCCGGGCTGGCTGCATGACACCAGGGCAGAGAGGTCAGCAGGGACAGTGGGAGGGGACACTAGGAGCAGGAAAGTTATTTTGGAGATCTCCAGAGAGGGGAGATGCCAGTCAAGCCTCTCTGGCAGCTACAGCAGAGTGGGTGTTGCCGGTAGAATAATTAAAGAAAGAAAATACCACTAATATAAAAAAAAACAAAACAAAAAAACCCAAAACGAATGAATTACTGCTTTATGCCAGGCATGAAGCCAAAGATTTTTATTGTGGTTTTCCTTTATTTTTCAAACCCATTTCTAACAAAACAACATTTGAGCATCTGTACAACAGTCCTAAATTGTCTAAGCAGCTAATTAATGGGATTTGAAATGAGTTGGTTCCATTAGAGGAAAGGGGGGGTGAAAAGGGCTGAGGTGTGCGTGAGGTGCTGGGGGCAGCTCTTCAAGGTGCTGCTATGGGGGCAGGACAAACTTACCCTGCTCTGAGACAGGATGAGGGAATGGTTGTAAAAGCATCAGGGGCACTGATGGCAGATGGGGACAGCAGTGGCACTTACCCTGTGAGGCTGCTGGCTGCTGACTGATGGTCTGGCCCAGCTGATCGGTCAACCAGAGCTGCATACGGATGAAGGGCTCCCGGCCCTTCTGCGTCAGCTTGCTCCATGGCTTGGGTCGTGATAGCATGTCACTCACGCTGCCCTGGGACAGCCCCAGCACCTAGGACACCATGCAGGTGTCACCGGTTGGGGCTGGGCTGGTGCCTGCCCTCCATCCCCACACTGAGGGAAGGGAAGGAGGTTGCCATCAGCTGCCATGCTCACAGCCCCATGACATGACTATCCCTCAGCCACAGGTGCTGGGTTGAGTCACCAACCCTGGATGTGTTTAAAGATCATTTGGATGTGGTGTTTGGGGAAATGGCTTAAGGGTGAACCTTGTAGAGTAGGGTTATAGGTTGGACTTGGTGATCCAGGGGGTCTTTTCCAACCTGAATGTTTCTGTGATTCTGAGACCCTGGTAGGTCCCCCTGGGATACCCAGTAGGCTGGAAGGGTGGTCCCCGAAGGGGTCAGGGCACTCCTGGTGGGATGTTCCACCAACCAATTGATGGTCAATTCTGAGAGACTGCTTGAGGTTGGGTCAGACTCTGAGGAGTCAGCATCCTCCAAGGGGAAACCCACAATGGAGAGTGGGGACCCTGAAAGGAGCTGGAAGGAGGCCACTGATGGGTCCCAGGCTCTGGGTCAAGGAATAGAGGGGACACGAGACCCCCCCTTCTGCAGGGTGGTACCTTCTCTCCAAAGATCCTCTGGCAGATGCCGTTCTTGGCCAACTTCTCCTTGACCTGTCGAGTCAGCTCCAGAGTGTCCACCTCCCTGTACATGTACATCTCATACTGCTCAGGCGTGAGTGGTGGAACGGTGGGCTTCAGGGTCCGTGGCACATAGGCAGGGTAGTAAGAGAGACGACCACCAGCCGCCGGCTCTGTGCCAGCTCCCTCTGTCTTCATCTCTGACAGCCGGTGGGGCTCATCATCTGCTGGTGGCAGCTCATCCTCATTGGTACCACCCTCACCAGGCTCTCCCCGTGGCCATCCCCGGCCATTTGCCATGCTGGAGTAGCTCGAGGAGGAGGAGGAAAGCGATGGTGAGACAGAGGTGTAAGGTCGGCTGAGCAGGCTCCGCTCTGATGCCCAGTGCTGGTCAAAGTAGGAGCCAGCATCACCAATCTCTGACTTCACCTTCCGGATGATGCTCTGAACGAAGGCAGCAGGTGAGAGGACAGCCAGAGGTGTCTGCTGGGGGCTGGGGCTGGCCCCACTCCCCTCCTCTTGCTTGACATAGGTGGAGACAATGTTCTGGTTGACAGTGGCCAGTGTGGAGCGTTCAGCTGGTGACATGTCCCCAGGGCGCCCACTGCCCCCTGACTCCATCTCCAGCAGTGCCTGCTGCTGTGCCTGCATCTCCCGCCGTGCCTGCTCCAGGATGTTCTTGATGGCATCCTCTGAGTTGCTGCCACCTGTCCCGTTGGCCACTGCCTGCGATGCTGATGGTGTTTTGGGTTCCCCTGCAAAGAAATAGGGTGAGGGGAGCCCAAAGGGGCAGTATGCATCCCAGAATCCCAGCATGGTGTGCATTAAAAGGGAGCTCTGGGAATCATTCCAGTCCAACCTCTCTGCTAAAGCAGGATCACCCTCAGCAAGTTGCTCAGGACTGCAACATTGAGATGGAGACTCCACAACCTCTCTGGGCAGCCTGTTCCAGAGCTCCAGCACCGTCACACCAAAGATGTTTCTCCTCATGTTCAGATGGAACCTTCTGGGTTCCAGTTTGTGCCTGTTGCTCCTTGTTCTGTCACTGGACATCACTCAAAAGACTGGCCCCATCTTCTTGACCCCACCCTTTAACTCTTGCTGGGCACTGAGAAGATCCCCTCTCAGGCTGAACGGCTCCAGCTTTCTCAGCCTTTCTTCCTCATAGAGATGCTCCAGGCCCCTCAGCATCTCTGTAGCCACTGCTAGACTCTCTCCAGCAGTTCCCTGCCTCTGTTGAAGAGGGGAGCCCAGAACTGGACTCAGTGTGGTGTGGCCTCATCAGGGCAGAGTAGTGAGGGAGGAGAGCCTCCCTCAACCTGGCGGCCACACTCCTAATGCAGCCCAGGAGACTATTGTCGTTCTTGACCACAAAAGCACACTGCTGGCTCATGGTGAATTTCACCCCTAGCACTCTCAGGTGCTTCTCCATGGAACTGCTTTCCAGCAGGTCAACTCCTCACCTGTTCTGGTGCAGGAAGTTATTCCTCCCCAGGTGCAGGACTCTACACTTGCCCTTCTTGAACTTCCTGAGGTTACTCCACCCATTATTTTACCATGTGGTAGTAATCAAAACCACATGAGAAAAGGGACTTTTTTCTTGGTCTGGTTCAGAGTACTCTCCATCAGGTGGATGTCCCACGTGGGTGCAGATGAGGAGGACCAGCAGCACCCACAAAGTTAAAGCTGTGACACCCCTAACTCAAGGTGAGCTTCCTTTCTCATGATTGCAAAATAAATCTCATCAGCAATGAAGACAAGAGGCAAACACCTTTGTTTTCCCTGTCTGGTTTTCCATCCTTCCTGTCTAATCCAATTCTGCTAATTCTGCTTTCTCAGCAGATGTCCTGCTTTAGTGCCTTTCATTTCTAGTAATCGACAGTGAGTGCAGCTGCTTCAGTGAATCCTCCTGCCAGGTGGATCCTGCATCCTCATTTAAGCATCTGTCTTGGGGCAGGGAAAAGGAAAGAGCAGATCCAAAGTTTCTGAAAGCCCAGGTACAAACATTGCTGCCTGGGAAGTTTTCCATCCCTAACAGTATTTATCAGCATTTCTTCTTCCCACCATGTCCTAAATCCCTATGGATGTCAGCAGGAGAAATGCCAAATAAAGCCCATTATGAGCCAGCTGGGCACCCAGTGCCACCCTTAAAATCATAGAATCATAGAATGCATCAGGTTGGAAGGAGCCCTTGAAGATCACCTTGATCTCATCCCCCAGCCAGACTGGCATCAAGGATTGCCCCGACACAAGTGTGGGACCTTGCTCTTCACCTTAGTAAACCTTCCCAGGACTGAAGAGAGTTTGGCCACCCCTGTGGCCACACACACACCAGCACCTACCTCCTTTTTGTGACTCGATCTCCTTCTTCGCCTGCTCCAGGATGCTTTTGATGGCGTCATCAGAGCCGGTCTCAGGTGTCCTGATCCGTGGTGTGATGCTACCTGATCAAAGAGGCAGGAAAACGGCTCTGTCACCAATGCTGGTTTTACAAGCTCCACTTGTGTGTCAGGAAGCATTCACTGCTCCTCGTGTTTGGTTATTTTCAGGGCTGCTGCTTTTAAGACAAATGTCACTCCCACTTAGTTGCCAACTGGAGCATGGGGAGCCCCAGTAGCCCTGACTGCCAGCTCTTGCCTCCAGCACAGCATTTCCCAGCCACCTTGCTTGTCCCATCCAAAGGGCACCAGCTCCCCACTGGCACACAGGGTGCTGAGCAGAGACACAAAGAGAGTGACCACGTCCTCCACCTCTGGCACTGTGCCCTCCCAGCTGTGTAGGTGAAGGATCAATACTGAAACAGATCCAGAGGATAAAGCAGAGCCCTCTGGGTTGAAACGCCAGCAGATGAATGGACCAGCATAACCTAGTCCTTGTGCCGCCATGGGGACCTGAGTGACCAGCTTCCACTGCTGCCACTGCTGAGATGGGGCCAGGACCCAGCACACCCTGAGCAGGATGTTACCATTTCATGGTGGTATCAACACCATGCCAGGGTCCTGCTGCACTGGGACTTTATTATTTTAAAGATATATTCCTGGGCGCACTGATTGCTGCACCATGAACCAGCCTGATGAATAATTGAATGGCACTTTGCAGAATTAATGAGTGAAGCACGTCTGGGGATGTGGCTTCCACAATGATGGGTTGCTGTTAATTGCTGCCACTTGCCAGGGCTCCATCCTGCCCCGCTGCAGCTCCATCCCACCCAACATCAAGTGAAGGGACCACCGGAGACAATCCCTGAGTGCCACCAGTGAGTCCACACATGCCCTTGCCTGTCTTGCCACCAACAGCTGGCAACACCCCTGCACACAACTGGGCACCCCGGGGTGCTGCTGGGGTGAACTGGGGTGCATTAGGTGGTAATCCTGCAGCACCACGTGCAGCATCCCAGGGTAGAACCCTTTGGCTGGGGCCACCCCAACCACTTACCTCTCTGGCGCACCTGGATAGTCCTCAGGGCCAGCACGTTCTGCTCGTCGGAGAGGAACTGTTTCATCTTGATGAATGGCTCCTTGCCCTTCACTGTCAGCTTGCGCCAGGGTTTGGGCCGGGCCAGGATCTCGCTGACAGAGCCCTGTGACAACCCCAGCACATAGTGCCCAAAGACCCGCTGCCCGATGTTGTGCTTCAGCAGCTGCTCTTTCACCTGGAAGGCGATTTCGGCAGTGTCCAGCTGCTCCTCCTCAGCAGAGCTGCCAGCACTACTCTCGGACGGCTCACCGGGTGGGCTGGCAGCACTGGTAGTTGGTGTGGTGCTGGGGGGCACGGTGCCACTTTTGGCCCCAAAGAAGGTGGAGGGGAAGGACTGTCCCCCCCCAGCACTTTCGCTCTTGTAGGTGGGCGGTGGGATGTGGGGAGTCTTGGGGTCCCCTGAAAGTCGCTCGCCCCCTGGGAAGGGGGACATCGAGAAAGTCCGGGGTCTATCAGGGGCCAAGCCAGGGCCAGGCAGAGGTGGAAGGGGAGTGGGAGAGGTGGGTTCATCTGCTGAAGTGTGCTGGGGGGATGGGTATGGCTGCTCCATCCCCAGAGAATCCTTTCCCGACTCATCTTCAGAGTGATCCTCCTCTAGAGACGAATGAGAGAGAGGAAAATGCGCTAGAGTCCCTCTGGCCGGTAGCCCCAGCACAGCCCCGCAGTGAAGCACTTCCTACCTCAGCTTCCCCAGATAACATCCCACATCTTGTCCATCCCTCCACCCCGCTGCTGCCTCTGGGCTCCTTCCCATGGCCAGGGCACGATAGCCCTGCCATCAAGGGATGATCCCAGAAGGATGTGGGATTCAGCAGTTCCCAGTGATCCTACCAGTGTTAGTCAGGAGGTTGGGCTTCTCCAGCAGGTACTTCTGGGAGGGGTAGAAAGCCTCCTTTCCTAGGAGCAGGGCCTCCTCTGCCTTTGATATGCTCTGCAAGGAGCCAAGCCGAGATGGGAAAGGGTGGTGGAGGCACCGGCGGCAGGGCTGGCACGTGTGTTCCAGCCTGGCGAGCAGGTCAGCACCCACCGTGGCACTTGCCTGGGGAAGGCTGCAGCTGGCAGAGGCCACCTTCATCGCCTTCAGGATGCTGGCAGGGAGACAAGAGGGGTGACTTGGTGGGTATGGCTTTTCACAGAATCATAGAATCATAGAATGGTTTGAGTTGGAAGGGATTCTTAAAGTTCACCTAGACCTGCCTCAGGTCTAGGGACAGTTCAGGTCAGGGGTAGTTCTAGGGTCAGTTCAGGTCAGTTCAACTGCTATGCACTCAGTAGGGACATCTGCAACTAGAGCAGGTTGCTCACAACCCCAAACAACTTGACCTGGAATGGTTCCAGCCATGGGGCACTTACTGATTCTCTAAGTGACCTGGGCCAGTGTTTCACCACCCTCAGTGGAGAAAATGTCTTCCTTCTCTCTAGTTTAAATCACCTCTTTTAGTTTAAACCTTATCACCCCATGTCCTGTCGCAACAGGCCCTGCTGAAACATCTGTCCCCATCTTTCTTATTTGCGCCTCTAAATAAAATGCCACGGGAAGGTATCCCTGAAGCCTTCTCTTCTCCAGGTTGAACAACTTGACGCCATTGAGTGTGCCGTGGGTGCCAGCAGCACCCAGCCAGGCAGGGGACAAAGCAGCAAGCAGTATGGTGGTCAAGCCATACCTCAGCTCTGTTTTGATCTCCTCGTAGTCTGCCTGTGCCTGCAGCTTCTCCTCCAGCTTCTGTGGAACAGAGAAGCATCTTTGCAGCTTGCTCCCAGCATACACTCAGCGTGGCTGGACCCGCAGACCCCCTCCCTGGAAAACCCCCAGGCCTCATGGGTGTACCTCGATGGCTTCATTCTTGGAGGCCAACTGCCCCTCTAGCTCGGCGATCTGGTTGGCAGAGGACTCTTCCAGTTCCTGCAGTGAGCTCTGGAGGTGCTGGACATCCTTCAGGAGCCGCAGGATTTCCCGGTCCTTGGCAGCCAGAGCAGCCTCCAGCCTCGACCCTGAGCACATGGAATAGTTCACTTTGTCCTGCTGGAAGAAGGGATACCATCAGCTCCTGGGGCCCTAGCACAAAGATCAGCTGTGTCCAGGACTCAGTACTGTGACATGGGGACCCAGGGTGACACAGGTGCCCTTACAGGTGTCCCAGGTGCTGTGGGGGTCCACAACCCCCATCCCTGAATATGGCTGGGGTTGCAAATAGGGCATGGCCACATCAATGGTGGAAAAATGCCATGGTCATAGTAATTTTGGTTTTGCTCCTTAACATAATAGGATACTCCTGAATGCAAAAAGGTGCCCCTGAACCAGTGGGGTCTTTCCGAGCGCAGCAGGGTGCTCCCAAACATGCAGGGGCACTCCTGGCAGCTATGGGGTGCTCCTAGCTATGATGAGTTCTCCTGGCTGTGACAGATGCTGCTGGCCACGATGCAGTGCTTCCAGCCCTGGTGGGCTGCTGCCAGCCCTGAGACGGTGCTCCTAGCCCCGATGGGTGCTCTCACCCCAGCAGTGCCCGTTGGGGAGCAGCAGGCCAGGCGCAGGGAGCTATTGACGGCTGCCAGCTGCTCTCGCAAGCTCTCCACCTCTCTCTGTGCCGCCTCCGCTCGCTGCAAGACAGCAGAAAGCACATCAGGCTGAGCACCTGCAGCTCATCCCACCTCATGCAGGGCAGAGCGGCCTGCACTGACCCACATCTCTCCTAAGCATACCACCAGCACCACCATAAGCCCCTCCCAGTGTATTTCAGCTCCCCACATCCTAACAGTTTCCCGTCCCAATCCATGGGCATCAGCTCTGGCCCACCTCCAGGACACTGCTTTTCTCCACCCAAAGGGCTGTATGTCCATGGGAACTGCTCTTTAAGCCTCTTTTGTTATGCACATACATTTATTTGTACCTACATTTTCAGAATTAAATAAAGCTAATGAATAGGACCAGAAGTAATTACACCAGAAAGCAACATCAGACTGGGGTCAGTCACACCTTAAACCACCAGGGAGAGGCTGCAGGTGACAAACGCCAGCTCCAGCAGCCAAAATGGAGCCTGGTAGAAACCCAAAGACACCAATGACCCTCAATATGGGGCAGTAGGTTCCGGTGGGCAGATTTGGAGGAGCCAGTGATGAAGGAAATGAGAGCCCCCTCCTTGATAGTGCTTCCCTGTCCTGGAGCTTGACCACCTCATACCATTTTTGGGGGCAGATACACCAGGTGGTGCGGATGCTCGGGTTGCTGTGGTGGGTGCAGCAACTGAGTTCTGTGGGGTGAACTCCATGAGCCCCAGAGGCTGTGGCCAAGCACAGTAGAAAAGAAGCAGGTTACATGCCCTGTGCTGTCTGGAAAGTCAGTTCCTGGCTCACCTGGTTGGCTTTTTCAAGATTTGTCATGATCATGGCTACTTCATCTGCCCTGTGACAAGAAAGGAAGAGGCATCAGCAGGAGCAGAGGCATAGGCACTGCCCTCTATGGCCAGTGAGTGAGCTCTGCAGCTGAGGAGACCTGCGACTTCGAATACAGCTGTGGTAGTTTAAAGTAACTCAGCTCCTCAATACATTTAGAAGCAACACGGGGACAATCCAGCACTGCTGCAAGTGGCTCAGCTCAGCCTCAGGCACACCAACAGCTTCTGGGCATGACTGAGCATCATCTTCAACTTACTTGGATGCGGCTTCCTCGTCATATTTACATCGCAGCTCTATCAGCTCTGTCTGGGTGGCCTTCAATGCTAGGAAGAGGAAGAGAAGGGTGACCTGCAGAGTCAGGGTTTGGCCCCCTATGGCCAGTGGCCCTTGCCCTGGTCCCCTACCTGCATGGAGCACTTTGATCTTCTCCTCTGCCTCCCCAAGCCGAGCAGCCAAAGTGACCTGTGCTTCCTGCAGGCCTCTGTGAGAGACAGGCATCAGAGATGGGCTAGTGGCACTACAGCCATGCCAACCTCACAACCTCCCCAGACCACATGGAGACCCTCTTACTCTACACCATTGCTTGCTTACACTATGGAAGAGTGTAGCCCTGGGTGTAAAAAAAATCACTTTGGGCTGAAAATGGTCCCAATCCCTGGGGATGAGCTCCCTCTGATAGGGGATAGGGCAACCCCCCTCTCTGGTAATTAACTGGGGGGGGAAGCAATCAGGGAAGTTATCCTGCTTTATTTATAGCCTGCACTTGCCAGGAACTTACTTGCAGAGATCTGCAATTTAGGGTTTAAAGATTCCTCATTTGTTTCCCAGAGCAGTGTGTTAAGGAATAACAATGAAGTTGCTGGAGAAAGTCAGGAGCTTCCAAATTTAATGAGGTTCAACCCCCTACTTGGACCAAACCCATTTGTCCAAGTGAAGACAGGGGAGATGGTGCAAGGGGCTGGAAGAAGGGACCTGTCTGTCTCTGCCCACATTCACTACTACCCCAAACCATCATGGAATCAGGGAGGGAGGGAAGAATGAATGATAGAAACATAGAATTGTTTTGGTTGGAAGACACCTTTAGGATCACTGAGTTCAACCTTCAACCTAACACCACCATGGCAATTAAACCATGCCCCAAAGTGCCATGTCCACATATTTCCTGAACACCTCTAGGGACAGTGACTCTATCACCTCCCTGGGAAACCTATTCCAATGCCTGACCACTCTTTTCAAAAGATGATGGATGGATGGATAGATGGGTGGGGAGTGGAGAAGGGGCACTCGGAGCACCCAGGACTGTGTATCAGGTTTCTGGACAGGATGAGTTCGCTTTTAAGCTGGACAGCGATGAAGGTGCAGAGGGAAGGACAGACAGGACACAGCAGTGGGAACAGAGCCATATGTTCCACAGCTCCCCAAATTGTCCCTGTCCCCCAAACTCACATACTTTTGCTTTTCTGCCTCATTTCTCTGCAGCAAGGTTTCTGTGCACAGTGCTTTGCTGTCAGTGCTGGCGAGCGGGGGCTCAGCTGCCGCTGCGAGCCCAGCTGCCGATGATGTCCCGTCTCTGCGCTCTGCAGGGAGACAGACACGTTTCACACAGCCATGCTGGGGACAATGGCAATGGCCACCAGGCTTGGATCACTGACCAGGGGACAAGTCCTGGGCCCCAGAACCACTCCATCCTGGGGATGTTCAGAGGCATGTAGGGGAACCTAGTTGGGGACTGCCATTGCGACCCTTGTCCACAGGTCAGCTGCTGCTGGCTGGTACCTTTGGTGATGAGGGGCTCCGAGTGCTTCCTCCAGGGGCGGTTGAGGTCCTTCAGTGGGGGTGGCTCAGGCTCAAGGCACTGGAGCTGCTGCAGCCGGTCCTCCAGGCTCCGGGCAGCCTCCAGCACAGGAGCAGGGTCTGCAGGACATCAGATGCGTTGTTGAGCTGCAGGGACACCAACACTGACCCTCTCCCACTTCCCTGGGAACCTGCCGCCCACTTTAGGACAGCCACTCTCCACACCTTGCTTCAAACCAGACCAGGTGCCCTCCCATGCTGTGGGGTGCTACTGGGACACCTCTTGATCCTACAGGAACACCCCTTGATCTCCACGCTTTCCATCACCAGTCCCAAGTGTTGGTGAGGATGCACTGGCCGGGCGGGGGGGCACCACCTTCCCAAGCCAGCGGGTGGCACCGGCAACCCCAGTGGCCCCAGTGCCATGCCCCAATATGCCTGGTGGCCCCAGTGCCACCAGCTCTGGCCAGTTCGGGCACAGACAATGACTGTTTGTGCCGAGGTAAGCAGGTGCATTCCGAGCCGTCCGTCTTCCCTCTGTCAGCATTACACCATCATTAGCTAGTGTCTGCTCAGCAGGGTGTGCCATTATGTCTCCCAGGGCTGATGTAATTATACATTGACATAATTAACCCAGCAAGCCCATTAAGCAGGCCAGCTAAAAATTCATCTATAATTATTTGTTGTGTGCATGCTAATGAGTCCATCTGCACTGCCATTGTACAACACGAACAAATTAATTTACAAGTCTGGATTTTTTAATAAGTTGAAGAAAATGCCTCCTATTGAGCCAGGTTAATATAGGTTTGGAGTTGGGTTTTGGTTTGGTTTGGCTGTTTGTTTTTTTTTTTCAGAACAGACTAGGAAAGAAAATAGATTTGGATCCTCCAGGGTCAAAAAGTTAGACAAACATGGAAGTGGGACAGAGCTGGGCACACTACTGTATGGTATGGACCCGTGGCAGGCACCCAACAGTAAAAAATAATAACAGTGATGGAAAAAAAAATCAAGTGACTAGCTGACTCTGCTCCAACCAGGACATGAAGCAGCTCTTCTGCTCAGCAAGTCCCCATCTGAGATGGCAGCAGTGTGGGATGAAGAGAGTCTGGTGCCATCATGGGCCCACCATGGGCCCACCATGACATTTGGGGTGGTCTGGAACTGTGCTGGCATGGCTCAACCTCGGCACCATGCATCTTTGAGGTGAGCCTGAAAGATGCAATATTTAGACCATGATCCTTGCTGCAAGTCTCCATCATGGATGTTTCTTGAGAAACCAAGATGAGTACTTCGCAGTATGGGATTTGGGGGTCCCACCAAGCCAGTGCTGCCCTCCCATCCCACAGAATTGCTGATGTATGGTTCAGGGCCCCGCCACAGTACCCACCAAGTGGCTTCCCTGCAGGACCAGTGACTGCCAAACCAAACATACTAATGCCAAAAGCTCCCGACGATCCCTATCCACAGGGACTGTGCCCCCTTCTTTCTGCTGGACATCACAGACACCTTGCGGATGGGCTAGGATAAGAAGTTTGTGCCCAGATTCCAACCACAAGGACACATCCAGATGTGGGTACTGAGCTCTGCCAGCACGCTGTCAGTTTTGGCACTGAAACAGGCACTCTACTCCAACTGGGACCCTCCTGGGCTGCTTGTGCCAGCCTTTGGCTCACAGCGTGCCACAGCCTGGCATCCATCAGACTGGTTGCCCCCGAAGGATGCAGGAGTTCACCATCAAAGTGGGGGGTCATGGCAATGTGGCATGGCCCCAACCAGACTGGATGCTCTCACAGACATTAATAACACCAGTAAGTACACAAGCTGAGCTGAGCTAACAATATGGCTAATTAAACCCTGTGCTCCAGGGCCCCAGCTCACAGGTGGCAGGAGGTGGGTGGGGTCTCCCCAGCACTCCCCCAGACCACAGGCCACCTTTATAAAGGCAAGGCCAGGCCAGGACCTGTCTGATCTGCATAAGCAACCCATCTCACCTCTGTGATGAGAAATGATACAAGAGGAACTGTCCCAAGCNTTGGAGCTGATACACTGGGATGAAATGGTCAGGAATGGAGCTTTTAGAAAGAAAAGGAGTAAGTGGTGCTCCAGTGCCACTCCCTACATCTGCTGGAGCAGCACTGACATAGAACACCTGGATGATGCAGGGACATCTCTGCCACCACATGCAAGGTATCCAGATGCACCAAGAGGTGCCAGGACCAGACACCAAGCTCTCACTATGCTCACACCACACTTACATCATGTTCATACTGCTTGCAAAGAAACCTTCCTGCTGCAGGAGAGTGAAAGCCCTCAAAACCAAGTGCATCACCTGCTCACACCTGCTCATGTGCTGTTACAGTTTGAGCCACAGGAGAGGGCTCAGTACACTGCCCATGACACAGGGAACAGTCGCTTTATGGCTTCTGGCCACTCTCAGGACAGGGTAGAGGAAATGCTGCAGCTGAGCAGTGGTGACTCACTGGCCACACAACAGGATGACCAGTGACATGAGAGAGGCACATGCCGCAAGAGGACTTCAAGGTGCCACATGCTCCAACGCTGCGTCTGGGTGCCACAGTATGGCATCACCCACCCATGGCACAGCCAGCTCGTGTGGGAATCAGCAAGTCTGTGTCACAAAGAACCTTCTATCCAGGCACTTAACTGCTGCAGGCTCGCCTGCTGTACACACATCTATGCTACAGCTATAACAAGGACTGCCACTAGGTGGCGATGTTTGCCGTCCTTTGGTGGCATCGGCAACGCCGCAGCAGGTACGGGAGCGGGCAGAGGTCCCCCAGCGGTGCCCCCAGCCCTGACATAGGGAATTGAGTCTCAAGGCTTTTCCCAGTGCTGAAGTAGGTCTGAGCTGATGATCCTGGATATCCTCATCACTGCACCACACAGCCACTGGAGCAGGTTGAGGTACTCCTCTGTGATGCTGGTGAGATGGGTCCCTGGTGCTCATCACCTTTTCTTGAGCATGCACAGCTCTAGCAAGCACTCCTGTTCCTGGAGATCAGCAGTTCATGCCTGTGCCTGGGCCTGGCCACTTGACCCAGCCTTCAACAAAGGACTCTGTGCCAAGAGCTGAAGGGTGACATCCTCATGCCGCTGCCTGGCTCTGAGAAGAGTACAGGCCACCCATGGAGCATTTGTGGGTGCAAGTACATTTTACATGTGGTGTGTGCACAGCACATCCATTGTGGTGTCACCTCTCCCACCAGGGCAGCACCTCCTCCATCACCCCATCCCAAACTGCTCAAACACATCCTATGAATCCCTCCACGAGTCAACGTCAGCCTTAAATCAAATCATCCCCAACAACAATGACATTAATTATGCTTTTACCACATTTTACTGCTTCCCCCCCTCCCCTTCACACCACATCTGTGTGAACAATATCCAAAAGATTTACGGTTTTCTCCCGTAATTACAGACACACAGCCAGCTCACTTATCAAAATACTTGCTGAGCAATCAGGCTCCGTTACAGTCTCTGCCAGAGATTTGTGTTGACAGCAGCCATTCAAAGCAAAAAAAAATGTTGAATCAGGACTTATGTGGCGCTTGGAAAGTGTTCCACAAAGAGTTTGCCTGTCGAGAAACACACGGACACGTAACAGACGGGGACAAAATGCCAGGGGGGAGGGTTTGGGGAGAGGGAAGCAAGAGATGGGTGCTGGGAAAGAGCAGAGAGAAGGGAGGAGGAAGAGGAGGGGTACAGAGAACACAGGGGAGCAGTTCTGGGTTGTGCGTGTGTGTGCATCCATGTGCACGTGTGTGCAGGCAGGAGGAGCAGGGAGGGTGAGTGTGGGGAGGTGGGGAAAGAAGATAACTGAGTTCTGGAAGCTGAGCTGACATTTGGTTCTTGTAGCACAGGAGAAAATTTAATGAGGACAAAAATATGTCTCCCTAATTCCCCTAAGAAATCATTAAAACATTTTGTTATTCCTAAATGTCTGGAAAATGAATTAGTGGCCCTGCAGGAGCCCTTCTGCGCATCTTCAGCAGTTTGCAGCTCTCCCTCCTCGCCATGCCAGGGGATGCTCCGTGCTGCAGCCAGTCCCCTGGCTCAGAGCATGGCAGAGCCCACGGCGGGGAGTGGGGAGCAGCGGACAGGGGGGTTCCTAGCCCATCACCCGCAGCCCCTCATTCAGCCCTAGCACCAGTTCTGCCAACACAAGCCGCAGGGCTGCCCTGTGCCTCAGTTTCCCGCTTTGAGTGGTGCCCCGCCTGGGAGGTTACCCCTGACACGGCACTGAACTGGGGAAAGCCGGTGGCAGGAGCTGTGCTGCCAGCCGGCGCTCAGCCGTTTCGGTTAACTTACCGTCAAATAGACAACTGGGGATAGCCGCAGTGTTATTACAAGGGCTGAGCAAATGTATTCCTTTCCTAACGTCAAGATGCATTTGGCTCAGGGGCTGAAACACAGCGATGGCAAAAGCTGTTTCCACTCCTCTCTTCGGCCGGGATCTCCAGAGCACCATGCAGCGAGAAGAGGTCGGCGACGCCAGCTGCACCGGGGATGGGGAGGGCAGCCCTGCCACGGTCCTCGCTGGTTCCTCTCGGCACTGGCACCGGCACGCAACTCGTTAGGCAGCCAGGTCGCCACCGCGCTGCTTACCTGGAGCTTGGATTAATTGCTTGTACACGCTCAGGAAAGCCGTCTCAGCCTCCTTGCTTCTCTTATTGAGTGCAATCACCTGCAGGGAGATGGAAAAAGAGGCTCAGAGATGGGTTTGGAAGAGGAAAACAGCTCTACTGGGCCACCAGGACTGCTACCACCCATGACTGGCCCACAGGTCCCCCCCGGCACAGCTCGGTGCCCTGTGCAACCGCTCGCTGCCTCGGGCTAAACTCCTCGCGCCGCTGCCATGTCACGTTGCCCTGAATCATTGATGCGCTCTGAGTAAATGAAAATTATAATTTAATGTCGGCGCTTAAATAAGAAATAAAGCAGCCTGCCCGTTGTGCTTGCCGGGACACAGCCAGCACGCCGCACCTCCCCAGACACCCTCTCCCAGCGTGATCCATGAGCAGAAGCGATGCTCATGCTGGCATGGGGACATCGCATCTCGCTCGCGTCCTTGCCGTGGTGCCGGTGCTGCTGGCACGGGCTGGGCGGGGACACGGCACGCGGCATGGCTAATAACCCAACAAAGGATTAATCTGCTGCCTGCTCCCATCCAACATTTATGAGCATGAATCATTTACTCCCCTTAATTTTTCAAGGCACGCTGACACTGCAGGGAGGGAGCTGCTGCCCACCGGGCTCCAGTGCACTTTGCTGGCCAAGGGATCCCTTCCTACCTCTGCACACCACACAGGGATCTGTGTCCCTGTCGCAACAGGCACAGCAGCCAGGGATGGAGGTGACCCGTTCATAACTGGAAAACTTCACATTGATCCCAAATGGATCAAACCTGGACAGGCTGGAGAGCTGAGCAGAGGGGAACCTCATGCAGTTCAACAAAGGCAAATAGAGAGTCCTGCACCTGAGGTGGAAAAACTTCCAGCATCAGTACCTGTGAGGGGTTGACCTCCTGGAAAGCCACTCCATGGAGAAGGACATGGGAGTGATGATGAACAAGTTGCACGAGAACCAGCAGTGTGCCCTCATGGCCAAGAAAGCCAACAGTCTCCTGGGGGGCATTAAAAAGAGTGTGTACAGAAGGTCAGGGGAGGTTCTCCTCCCCCTCTACTCTGCTCTAATGAGGCCACATCTGGCATACTGGGTGCGTTTCTGGGCTCCCCAGTTCAGGAAAGACAGGGAAACACTGGAGAGCATCCAAGGCAGGCTACAAAAGTGCTGAGAGGCCTGGAGCATCTCTGTGAGGAGGAAAGGCTGAGAGACCTGGGGCTGCTTAGCCTGGAGAAGGGCAGACTGAGAGGGGATCTTCTCAATGCTCAGAAAGATCTAAAGGGCCTGTGGGGTGCAAGAGGATGGGGGTAGACTCTTCTCACTGGTGCCCAATGACAGGACAAGGAGCAATGGGCACGAACTGGAACCCAGGAGGTGCCATCTGAACACTGAGGAGAAACTTTGCTCTGAAGGTGCTGGAGCCCTGGAGCAAATTGCTTAAAGAGGTTGTGAAGTCTCCTCTGGAGAGATTCCAAACTTTCCTGGACATTGTGATCCTGGGCAAGCTGCTGTGGATGCCACTGCTTTAGCAGCAGGGGTTGGACTGGGTGATCTCCAGAGGTCACTTACAACCCTCACCCTGCTGGGATTCTGTGAAACAGTGATGGAGAAAGAGGTGCCCACCTATCACTCCATGCTGACACACACACTGCTACCAAGAGCAGACTAGTCAACTAACCTCCTCCTAAGCCACCAATGGGCTATTTATCAAACAAAGCCTAAACTTCACCCCTCAGCCCAGTGGCAGCTCCTGTGCTGGAGCATCCTTTCCTTTCAGTGCCGGTGCGGCTCCTGGCTCTCCCCACCCGCCTGGCTGGTGCTGGTTTGTCATTCAAAGCCAAAGCAAAGCACTCATTTGTAAGCCAGAAGCCACCTGAGCAAACAGCCTTCTCCTTCCCTGCTCGCAGGCACTGGAGCACAAAGATCATTTTTCTATTGTTAAAATTGTATAAGCTGGGCTTTTTATAGCCTCTTGTACACAAACCTACTTTCTCAGCACGCATTTCCAGTGGAGGAGGAATTTGGGGGCTTTTCTTCAGTGTTCTGCAAAAATGCTTGGCTTCGGGGTGCTTTAAAATAATAACAGTAAAGCTGGGAAGAGAGGGGGGAGGCAGCAAGCAGACAGTGAGTGGCACTGGCTGTGTATGGCAGCAGGATGGAATCCTGCTTACTGAACCCACCAGCATTGGGGTGGCACTGGGAGCCTTGCCAGAGCAGCCGTCAGGATGTTCACAGAACCACAGAATCCATCATCATGTTCATAGAACTATAGAATCATAGAACTGTTGAGGTTGGAAGAGGCCTTTGATATCATCAAGTTCAACTGCTCACACAGCGCTTGCCATCCTACCATTACTGCTAAGCTGCTACCACTAAACCATGTCCCTCAGCACCACATCCGTGGGTCTTTTAAATCCCTCCAAGAAGTCCCTCCACCACTTCAGTGAGCAGCCTGTTCCAGTGCCTGAAAACCCTTTCTGGGAAGAATTTTTTCCTAATAGCCAACCTGAACAACCCTTGGCACAACTTGAGACCATTCAGTTTTGTTCTGCCCCTGTCGGCTTGTGTTGGGGAGCTCCACAGCATCAAGCCCCTCAGCTTAGTGCACCCAAGGGAATTTGCACAGCAGGAAGGGGCAGGAGCTGGTGAAATGGTTCCCATATGCCTTCTCTGATGAATGAGCCACAAATGTCATGTAGAAAAGTGCAGGTCCCACTGATCCAGTCAAGATGCTGATGGTAGGTAGTGGGAACTGTTACATATTCATCTCCCAGGATAGAGCTGAGTGGTGGGTCAAGCCCTCACATGAACTTGATGGAAAGCTGAATTACACCCCCAGTGATTCCATGGAGAGGCAAGGTTCGTGGCAGCACAGTGTGGGGGTCCTGCATGCTCCCACCCGCCCTAGAGGCATAATATTCACAGTAGAGGATGCTCAGCTCTCCATGGGGATTGTTGAGGAGCGGGAAAGGCTTCAAAGTTTCCTCTTGGAAATCACTTTGGCTGTGTGATGTGACTTCAGGAATAAAATTCAGAACAAACAGTCCAATTCGGAATCTTGGGCCAGCCTTTCCCTGCTGGCACAGATTAGGGCTGCGTGGGCAGCAGGCACAGGTGACAAAGAGGTGATGAAGAACACACCAGGGACCTTTGCTCTGCACCCTTTGGTGGATGCCACCTCAGAGAAGATAGAATCACAAAATTATTTTGGTTGGAAAAGACTTTTGTAATCATCAAGTCCAAATATTAACCCATCATTGCCAGGTTACCACCTAACCATGTCCCTCAGCAACACATCTCCATAGTTTTTAAATCCCTCTAGAGATGGTGTCTCCACCACTTCCCCTGGCAGCCTGATCCAGGGCTTGACAACTCTTTAATGGAAGAATTTTTTCCTAATGTCTAACCTTAACCACAATGCTATTCCTCATGTAGACTTGAACAAATACCCCACCACCACAAAAACAAATAAACAAACAAACAAAACCAACACCCATTAGCCCTAAAATCAAGGTTTGGAAGAAAAAAAAACCCAAAATCGTTGCTTTCATGTGGCAGAAGTTGGAACCAAACTGTGTACCCTCATCTGAGAAAGCATCACCAACATCCTGCTAAAAGGAGAAAATGGCTAAAGTCTGAGGAGGGCAGATTTAGAGTAGACAGAAAGCAGAAACTCTTTGCAGTGAGAATGGTGAGACACTGGAACAGGTTATCCAGGGCGGTTGTGAATGTTCGCTCCCTGGAGATTTTTAAGGCCAGACTGGATGAAGCCTTGAGCAACTTCTTCTAGTGGAAGGTGTCCCTGCCCAAGTAGGGGGGTTGGAACTAGATGATCTTTAAGGTCTCTTCCAATCCAAATCATTCTATGAATCTGTGAAAAATGGGGAAGCTGAACATCCACACAAAAAGCTCCAGTTAAGCAAGGTCAGGAAACCCTGTGCCCCCATCTGAGAGAGCAACATCACCACCATCCTGCTAAAAAGAGGAGAAAAACACTAAAAGTGGGGGAGATGAATCCCCGTGGCTCAGCAGGGTCAGGATGGCATCATCCCCACTCCTCTCATCACTGCAATGCCCACCAGAGACGGCAAACCCGACGCCAACCACTCTCCTCCTGCCCACAAAGCTCTGCCTCCTCCACTCCCCTCCCCTCCCCTCCCCT